>JABUQX010052129.1:50000-66038 GCA_015478945.1 Trachelipus rathkii
TCGTAAATACTTCTTTTTAACTCCACCCCATATATACGGTTCTTTCCTCAAAGGATACACGGCGCTGTGCTCTTCCTAACTCGTTATCTTATGCGTAGCCTTCTGCATTCTATATTAATATTAATAATATATAATATATATATATTATACTATATATTGTATATATATATATATATATATTTAGTATATATATATATTATATATATTATATATATATTATATATATTATATATATTAGATTATTATATATATATTATATATATATATCACTATATATAATTTGAAGTAGATAAACTGATTTTAATTCGATCACTTTAAATATTCACATTTTACGGGAAGGCGAACACAATCTTCCCGAATGGAAATTCGGTGAAGAAGAATTAAGCAACAGTTTGTGCGGATCGTCCACAAATTATGGACTCGAATGAAAATTTTTTTTGGATAAAGGAAAAAAAAATGGCGAGGATTAAGTGAAAATACGAGATCCGAATGTTAAAATAAAAGGAATATTTTCGACAAAATTAGCAAAAAAAAGGTTTGAAATATTTTTTAGATTCTGGAAATACATTGTTGAAATTTGCATACAGAATATGTAATGAATGAATCTATCGATTGTGAAGGTTTTGTTTAATACACACAAATATACGTTTCTTTGGTATTATTTGTATGTGTGAAGTCTTTTTTGATATTAAGTAAGAGGTTTTAAGTTGTGATCTGGCTTCACGTAGCCTTCATGTGATTTTAACTTTTTCGAAGTTTTATTCAAGTCTGAAGTTATTGAAACTGTTGGGTGGCATTCACAATATCTACTATCCAATATTTACCTTTTTATTATTATTTATTATTATTATTATTATTATTATATTATTATGTACTTATTATTATTATTATTTATTATTATTATTATTATTATATTATTATATTATTATTATATTATTATTATGTATATTAATTATTATTATTGTTATTATTATTTAATTATCTATTTTATTATTATTATTATTATTATTCTTTATTATTATTTATTATATTATCTTACCACCACTTACTGAGAGAAAGGATTAGCTGTAATTAATTGAATAATAAAATTATTAAAAATGTAAATGATCCTTAGTTTCGTTCTTTGAATACGGACTTTAGAAATTGTATTTAATGCGAATATATATCTACTTATAGTTAGCAGAATGGCTATGAAAGTAAATGATCCCATTTTAAAACATTTTTTATTTAAAAAAACTGATGAAAACCAATCATTATTATTATTTTTCAAAATGCTATTTGTTACTAGTTTTACATCGTTTTCTATCATTTATAGTTAATTTCATTACTAATAGTCTTGATAATAGTTTATTTTCATAATTGCGGTGTGTAAATATCTGGTTTTAGATAATTATTAATTAAACACGATCGTTTTCTTTTGATTTGTTAAAGTAGTTAGTTGATATTTCACAAACATCAAGTTGTCCTAAATATTGGCATCATTATTAATGCTAAATCTTTAGATTTGGACGAGTCTTTCAGAAAAATTTGAAGACTCCAATAGAAGTACCAAGCTTCATGCCTGCACCATTAAACCAATTATTTATGCAGTACAATTATAGGTACCAAAACTATTCGTAAGATTATTAGTAAATAAATTTGCTCTAAATAATAAAAAGAAACTATAAATCAGTAAAATAATATACTATTTGGTGAATAACGGTGTCCAAGAAACCTTTAATACGTGCCTTATAGGTAATGAAATAGGCTATTCATCTCTATAGATCCTTAGTTGCTTTCTTAACCACATATAGAAAATATAGTAATAGTAATCATCATATGAATATATAAGTGGTATCTTAGTGCAGATTATAAATAAGTAAATAATATTCATCTCAATAGATCCTTCATTTCTTTTTAATTCGGCTTATACATAATATAAAATTGATTTTTGCTCAAATTGGTCTGGCAAAGAGAGGACTAATTCGGAGTAAAAGCTTTCTGGAAACATTTTAAGGCAAGATATTCTTGTATTTGAAATTTAGTTTATGGAACGGAATTTTAATGAACTTTGGCTACTGGAATCGTCTGCTTTTTCTCTCTTCTTATTTCTCGTGTGTGTTTTCCCTTTCTCTGTCGTAAGTTTGGTATAATATATATAATATATATAATATTATATATATATATATATATATAATAATATATATATATATTATATATATATATATATATATAATTATATATATATATATATATAATATAATATATTAATCACTGATCGGACTTTTTCCGTAATTTTAATGTATGAGTCTGGGAAATTTTTTATAAACGTAAGTTGTTCCAAAGTAGACATTATTATTAATGCTAAATCTATAGATTTGGATAATCTTTTTGAATTTTTTTTTTTTTAATTATTATTTTATTTTTTAAATTTAATAGTACGAAGCTGCTATGGGTGTATTCCTTAAATCAGCGATCTTTTATACGTAAAGTTATTCGAACAAACTACTTCAACGCTTAATAGTAAGAGATTGGCTTAAATAAATAAAAAAAAAGGTTATGGTATGTTTATTAAAAACACAAAAAAACATCAATAGAGATCGAGGCAACTATTCCATAAACTTTCACACAAGACTACAATACACACAACACACCTACAAACAACAAACAAACACACCACCCTATACAGACCGGGACATCATATATACACACACACACACAGCCACACACTATTATATATATAATATATTATATATATATAATTATATTATATATATATATATAATATATATATATTATATATATTATATATATATATAAGTGTATAAATTATATATATTTATTATATAATATATATATATTATAATTCGAGATGAGTATAGTATTTTATACATATTGTTCTCTTACAAATTTCACATGAAATTTTGTGAATATAGGGGAATATTTGCGTCTAAAATCTGTTCGTATGAATATAAGCTTTCATATAAATGAGGCGTGGGAAAGCGAGTTGAAAATCCTGTGCCAGAAAATTCTTTTTAAAGATCCATAGAGCCTCTTTCCAGAGGGGAAAAAGGCGAAATGAATACCCATAAATTTTGGTGTTGGTGAACCTTGTTCATTGCTTTAGAAGCAGAAAAGGAGAAAGTATATTATTAGTAACATGAATTCGTACAATTATGTGTGTAATGCATGGTAACGTGTTAATTACTGAGAGCGCGAGTAATTGTGTGTGTGTGTGTGTGTGTGTGTGTGTGTGTGTGTGTGTGTGGTGTGTGTGTGTGGTGTGTGTGTGTGTGTGTGTGTGTGTGTGTGTGTGTTTGATACATATTAACGTTGATGAAAAAAAATGTGACATTGCAATGCATTTTTTTCAATGAAAGGAACAGGTAATATTTGAATAATATAATACTATAGTATATAATATATATATATATATATATATAATAGTATAGTATATATATTATATATATATATATAATATATAATATATACTATAATATATATATATATTATATAATTATATATATATAATATATATACTATATATATTTATATATAAATATATTTTATATATATATAGTAATATATTATATATATATATTAGAATATATATATAATAAATAGAGAAAAAAAAAAAAGTTGAACAGATTTTCACGTTTTTTTTACTATTGTTTTAGAAATTATTTTCATATTTTCATATTTATAACTATTTATTTTCAATTTTTTTGTCGATTTGAATGGTTGGAATAGATCTGTACTTTTGCTTAATTAATTCATATTTTGCGATGAAAAGATATTTTTTTTTTTTCTATTCCTCAATAATGTATTTTTTTTAAAGGTGGTAAAAAAAAATAACATAATTTTTATATTATTTAGTTGAATTTATTTAAGATTTGGAAATGATTGCACCAGTTTTTTATTATGGTTTTTGTTCATTAAATCGATCAGAAATAAAAGTTTTCAAAAAGGCTAAAATAGTGGGGTTTTTGTTTTTTGGCGGGGGGGGGGGGGGAAAATTTAAAGTTTATAAAAGAAAAAGAAATATTTTGAACGGGTCGCAATTCTCATCTCTCTGCTCTCTCGTCTCTCTCTGCTCTCTATATATAAAGAGTTATATAATATATATATTATATATATACTATATATATAGTATATAATAATATTATATATATATATAATATATATATATAATTATATATTAATACTATCATAATCATCACCGCCACCTTCTCTCCCAGACTGGGGGTAAGGTGTTTTTCCTACGAAACAGAAAAGTAGTAGAAGAATATGAAGCAAGTAGAAAAGAAAGACAGCTTACGCCCCCTTTATTACTCAGTGAGATACGTGCAAGTAGAGGAATTCATTCCTAAGGCTCACGGGGCCAGCGACGGACCCTCACTATGGCATTTAGTCAATCATAATATATATATATACTAATATATACTATTATATATATTAAAATATATTATATATATAATATATATATATATATATATATATTATATATATATATTAGTATAATATATATATTAGAAATGATAATAGAATTAAGCGTTATATACATACGATGCATTGTTGCTCAAATAAATGGTTCAAGATTTTTTTCTGCATTTTTGTTCCTTAATTGGACTTACGACTTTATCTCTACTTTGTGCTACTAGACATAATAATATAATATAATAAATAATAATATATAATAATATATATAAGTAAATAATAATAAAATATAATAATAATATGTTCATACTATTTATCTATCTCTATCTTATATTTGGTATACCTGCAAGTAATGCATCACAGAAAGATTGATACATACACTATATAGATATATATTAATTATATATAATATATATATATATATATATATATGTATATATATATATATAGTATATATATCTATATATTATATATATATATATATATATATATATATATATATAATATATAATATATATTATGAAGTAGATAATGACTTTAATTCGATCATAAATATTCTTTTACGTAGGAGAAGAGAGATTGATTAAATTGAAAGTAGAATGAAGAAATTAATGAAACAAGTTTGTGCGGATCCTCCACAAATTATGGACTCGAATGAAAAAATTTTTGGATAAAGAAAAAAAAATGGCTAGGATTTAAGTGAAAATACGAGATCCGAATGTTAAAATAAAAGGAATATTTTCGACAAAATTAGCAAAAAAAAGGTTTGAAATATTTTTTTAGATTCTGGAAATACATTGTTGAAATTTGCATACAGAATATGTAATGAATGAATCTATCGATTGTGAAGGTTTTGTTTAATACACACAAATATACGTTTCTTTGGTATTATTTGTATCATAGATGAACAGCACCTATTATGTAAAGTTCTGGAAACGATATAACACGGCGTCGAGTGTCGTTGTGTATGTGACTAGGTGATGAAAGAGAGATGATGGGCACATGGATTGCCTGAGACAGCGAGAGTAGGGAGAGAGGGAGGTGGATAAGTCGAGTGGGAAGAGACGACTTCTCTGTGAGAAAAGGTGAATGGCGTTGCAAGTGAGAGAAAAAGGTATAGGGATGACATTGCGTGCTATCTGCGGGAGCTAGTAATTCAGGTGCAGAGTGAGGGCGATGGGTTTGGCTCATTGTGTGTATGTGTAGCGCTAAATAGCAGGGTTAGAGATAAATTTGGCATAACAGAATAAATGTAATGAAATGAATCTATTCGATTGGGGTGAAGGGTTTTGGGGTTACGTAACAAAAATAAGGCGGTTTGATTTGGGTATTGTTTTGTTATGTGTATGTGACTTTGGTTATTTAAAATTATTAAGTTTTGGAACAGTTTGTTCATGGTCATCTTAAGATTGAAGTTTGCAGGGTTTTGTAGTATTTAGAGACAGATCATTCACAAATATCTACTATTTAATATTTAATTTTTAAATAAATATAATTTATTTATTATTTATTTATTGTATTTATTTATTTTTTTATTATATATTATTATTATATTATTTTATATATTATTATTATTATTTATTATTATTATTTCTTATATATATTAATGTATAATTATTATTATTATTATTGATCTATTATTATTTATTATGTATTTATTATTATTATTATTATTATTTTAATTTATGTATTGATTATTATTATTATTATTATTATTGATTATTATTAATTAATTTACAATTATTATAAACATTATATATTGTGGTTATCTTTGCTTTATAGACATTATAACGTAATTTAAATTATGAATTATTGCATTGGTATTTATTTTTTATATAGTTATTATTATTATTACACTCTTTTTATTAATAGTTAATATTCTTATATAGTCTATTACTCTATTAGTTATTATCTATTAATTAATCTTACATCACTTTTTTAATTATAATTATAATTTATAAGTAATAATTATACATTATAATTATAATTATGGTTATAATTATAATTAATAATTTATTATAATATTATTATTTATTATTACAATTATTATTATTATTATTATTAATTATAATTATTATATTATTATAAATTATTATAATTATATAAATAATACAATTTCTTTTAATATTGAATTTTTTAATAAACCTTATAATTTATTATAAATTTTTATAATTATTTAAAGTTGTTACAACTATTGTCGATATTATTATAATTATTAATATTTATAAATTATTATCTGTATAGAGTTTGTTATAACTATTAAAATTATTAATTATTATTATAAATTATTATTAGTAATTAATTTTTATATTATTAGCATAATTATTATTATCAATTAAATTATTATAGATTATTTTTATAACATATTCATAATATATTATTGAAATTATATTATAATTATTATCATAATTATTATTAAATTATTATTATAATTTTTCGTATAATTATTTTTATTATAACTATTATAATTATTCTTTGGCATTTTCAGTATAATTAAATTTATTATAATTATTATATTATTTTGATTATAAATATTTATTTTTTATATAATTTTTAAAGAAATATAGATTTTTTATAGATAAAAAAAATTAATTTGAAAATAAAACAAAAGCAAAATTAAATTTGACTCTTGTTAATTAAATTTTGTACTATGAATGATAGCGATTAATAAAGATGCTCGATGGCATAAAAGTATATCAACATAAAATGTTATCGATCCTGGATAATCTTCTCCTTTTGTCTATTATTTATATGTATTAATTAATTATTATTATTCTATTATATCTTATTATTTATTATTTATTATTATATTATTCTTATTATTATTATTATTATTATTATTATATTATTATTATTATTAATTAATTAATTATTTTTGATTTTTTATTAGAAATAAATTTACAATTTATGAATATATAAAAAAATACATAATAATAAATCAATAAAAATAAAAAAAAATAAATAAAAAAATAAACAAATAAATAATAAGTATAGAAATATTAATAATAAAATTAATGTTCAAGCTGTAAAAGTTGAATTCCTTCTTTGCAACGACTTCTTCTTTGGACGAGAAAATGTTCACACTCTGCATTCACTATCGTCGATAAATTATATTCGGGATTCGGATAATCGGATGTGAGTATGATACATAGAGTGAAATAAATATCACGAGCATTTTCGGATATATCAGAAATAAAAAAATATGATACTTTGTGAATGAAATTTTTAAAATGATATAGAAAAAGGAGAACATATAGGAAAGATTTAAATTGTTATAATATAAAATTTAAAATTTACTATTTTAATCAATTCAATAATTTAGAATATAAATATTAAATTTTTAATTTACACACACTTCTCAATATATCATTTACACTTAACAATTTGAATATTAATCGTATTTCCTTTCAATTGAACAGAATTGTAACATATAACTGCGCTCAAACTTTGTGTTTTGAAGTTTTAATTTGTTTTTCTTTCCAAAATTTAGGATGGACTGAATGCTGAATTCAAATAAACTCTAAATTCTTGACACTAACTTACATGGAAGATGAATTTTCAATCCTCTTTTCCCCGCAAATTAAATTCTTAAATATTAATAATAAAAAAATGATACTACTACTACTACTACTACTACTACTAATAATAATAATAATAATAATAATAATAATAATAATAATAATAATAATTAATAATAATAATAATAAATTTTTTAATTTCTTAAAATTATTATTATTATTATTATTATTATTATTATTATTATTATTATTATTATTATTATTATTATTATTATTATTATTTTATTATTATTATATTAAAGTTAAAAAACTTTCAGACTTGCTTGCAGAGACCCAAATTTATGATGGTTTAAAGGTATGATTCATAATTACATTTTGGCCAGAAGCAAATTATTTCTTTTCCCACATTTGAAGTTTTTATTTATTTTTATTTTTTATTTTTTAATTTTCTTATTTATTTATTTTTTAAATGTATTTTAAACATCATAAATACATCAATGTCCTTTCCAGATGGAATTTGAAGAAATTATATATATATATATATATATATATATATATTGTATTCTATATGTATGTGTTGTAGCACTTGTATTACATAATATGTATATATAGTATATAACATATATTGAGAAGTACCTAGAACAAAAAAATTTTATATGTAAATTACATATATAAAGTATATATATATTATATATAAAAATATCTATAGATATATATGTATCGCAATATATATATATATATAATATATATATATATTATTATATGGGCAGGGATTTTATTTCATTGAAGAAAATTTCTACAATCATTCTCATATCTCAAAACTGTTATTTCCCATCCTAAATTCGATCATTTTTAGAAGTCTGGTAAAATTTTAGATAGGAAAAATGTAAAAAAAAAAAAAAAAAAATACATATTGTTAATATTATATGTAATAATGATTGAGAGATCTATTTAAAGGATTTTTTGGTTACTTCGTTGAAAATAAATCAGACTTTCTAGATAAATTTATGCTTTTTTTTTTTTTACTAAGAATACCCAAGGGTATATCCGCACCGATGGCAGGAGTCGGGGTTCTCGGCATTCCGGTGAACTACGGGTAGTGAACTAGATTCCGCTCCGGGGAGGGTTCCTCGGAACCCGTCCTTGTATTTGGGTGTCGGGGGGTTCTCCTCCTCTCCTACGGGGTATAGGAAATCGTCCCCTGTGTTCCGCCGTCGGCTGTCGAGCCCCCTACATTGCCGGTGTTATTAATAATAATAATATATATGATATATTTATGTCCCTGCTCCTAAAAAAAAAATAGGCTAATATTTATTTTTTTTTATTATTTAATTTTTTTTTTTACATTTTCCTAATAAAATTTTACAAGGATTCCAAAATGTTTCTTTTCGCTGTACCTATTGTAGTTTTTGATGTTTCATTTTTTTTACATTTTCCGCACTTAAACTTGGACCCAGCATGTCAGCAATGTATGTTCCTTTTCTCCTGTAGCTATGTGTAAGTTTTTGGATAGTTGGATTGGAAAAAATAATATTTTTGCTGTTTAGATGTAAATACATATAAGCTATATAGTATATAAGTATATATAATATAATAATATATATAAGTATATATATTATAATATATATATAAGTACTATATTATTATAGTATAAGTATATATATATTATATATATAATATTATATATTATAGTATAGTAGTAGTATGAAACACATTATAAAAAAGGTGTTTAAACGAATTTTGTTACTAAAATTTTGTAATTCTAAGACATCCATAATGTGTGCTTATCTAGCTTAGGTAAAGCATATTTATGTAAAAGAATTCATTGCATAAAGCTTCTCAAATTATATATAGAAATCTTCTTTAACAGTTTAAATTCAATCACAGATCCTTCTTGCGATTTAAAAGAAATAAATTCGGCTTTGAGCAAGGGCCTGTAATGAAAAGCTGGAAAGTTGCGACTCTTTGTTGAGAATTCGACAAAGAAACGATATCTCTTTCTACCTTACCAGTATATATATTAATATATATATATATATATACGGTATATATATATATATATATATAATTAATGTATATAAATATATATAATATATATATATATAGATATTTAAATATTATATATATAATATTATTATATATATATATATAATGTAATATATATTATATACTATATATATATATATATTTATAGTATAAATATATAATATATAATAGTATATATTATTAGCATATGTATATATCATGGCGACTCCATAAACTTTTTTATTTCTCTTCATCTCTCTCTCTCTCTATATATATATATACTATATATTATATATATATATAATATTATATATATATATATATATATATGTATATATATTATATATATATATATATATTATATATATTATATATATATATATAATATATAAACAAATTATAATTCAAATTAGATATTAATCACAATAGTTAGTGCTAATTAAAAAAAAGTTTCTTTTATTCAAATCAAAATTCAAAATATTACTAAATTATTTCAAGTTAGTTTTGTTTATTGAAGTATTGAGAATATCAATTTTAATTTTTTGGTATTGAAGATTAAGACGAAAATAAATGTTTTATTTAAAAATTTCTTTTTTAAAATAAAACGTGATTTTAATTAGATTCCTATGGAAAACAAACAACGACGTTGTAAAAAGAAAAAATTCGCGAATTGCGTATAGTGAAAGTCACTGTCTTAGGAAAATTTTAACTCTGCTATTTCGGATGAGCGGAAACGTCACGTTTTAAAATTATTCTACAAAAATAGCTATTCAATGGCAGCGATTCTTACACATGGTCTTTTATATTTTCTGTCACTTCTATCATATTTATTATGATAATAGTTTTATTTCATATATGTCAGTTTTCACTAAAAAGATAGAGCTTCATATTCCTTCCTTTGAAATGCCGACAAATTTATAGATTCTATAAGATGATAATTCGGAGCTAAGCGCGAGCAGGCCGAGTGTAGGAGTCGCCTTTTATATAATATGATATATATATATTAATATATTGTATAAATATATATATATATTTTATAATATATATATATATATATAATATATATAATAGTATATATATATAATATAATATATATGAAATATATAAGTCTATATAGGATAATTTAAGATTGCGATAGTAAGAAAATTTTCGAGTATATTGACTCAAACATATTTTGCACTTTGCTTTCAAGTTTCGTCCATTCGTGGTTACGATTACTAATTATATATTATTATATAATATATATAGTTATATATATATGATTAATATATATATATATAATATATATATATATATATATATATATAGTATTATATTATATATATATAGTCGTTATATGATTTAAAATAACGAAACGCTAGAGATAGAACGCATAGATATAGTGTTGGGGCTCTGCAGCTCTAGATGAACAACGGGGGGGCTTCGTCCCCTGTCCCATCGTGCTCGAGCCCCTAATTGAATATATGTTTCTTGAATCTTCAATTGTTACTGGAGGTGGGAGCGATGGGGGACAAAGGGGAACTGAAGTTCCCTCCGATCGGTCCACTAGAGGCGAGAAGACCGATACTGATTCTATGTGGTCTACTCTAGGGTGTTCGTAGTTTTAAATCATAAAATATATATATCTATATAAATCTATATATATATATATATAACGTATAGGTATATATTAATATATATATATAGTATATATATATAGTATAATATTATATATATTATAGAGAGAGAGAGTGAGTCAAGTGCTACTCGCTACAGCGCGAGTACGACCTATAGCGACTCACGCTGCATGAATGACATACTCGCAAAATTTTTCTACTGATCGCAACATTAAATTATGCTATATATATATATATATAATATATAAGTAGTTATTTATATACTATATATTATAATAATATATATTAGTTATATTATATATTATATATATATATATATTAGTATATTATATTATTTATTAGTGATGCAGGTAACATCGATCCGCACATTATTGAAGATCAGCATTCCGCATCCTCGTGTTGACGCTGCAGGATGTTGCGCGGTGTTTATTTGATTAGAATTTGTAAGAATTTATATAAAAATATTTAAGAGAGAATCGGAACGCAAACTTTAAATGAGGGACATGGGTCTCGACTCAACTGTGTAATGATGACTCAAGATCTCACAGCATGAAAGTGCATAATAATTTGAGTCAACAGATGTCATGAGATTTGGGATTCAAATCAGGCCCTCTACAGCTTTCTGTTCCGATGTGATACAATTAATCTCACGGTAAAGGAGCATTTTGAATCATCTTCAAATGAAATGCTGACAGGTTAAAAAATGAAAGGTGTATATAGAAAAAGAGTAGAAAAGCGCTTTGGTTTCTGTGAAATTAGATGAGCTTCATTACTGATTGCCAATCTTCTTAGGTCCGTTTAAAAAAATTTTTTTGTAGCAAATATGAGAACAAGTTAAATCGTCACGCTTTGTGTTGCAGTTTGAAAAACTTCAATTTCGAACAGTCTATTAATTGCCACCCATTAAAAGGAAAAAACGAAATTACATATAACAACACTTCTATCAAGTAATCAATAAAGAGTTCCACTGGACAGATTTCTACAGAATACAGTAGTGATGGAAGAAAACACACGCATTACAAATAGATGTAATGCAAATGATTGAAACTATCACAAAAAAACTACTAGATTCAAATGATGATCCTAAAGGTTGAAAGTTAAGAAAAATGTTTACACACTTAAGATCAAACTTACAAGGAAATCTGTGGCCTGTCTTCAACTAAGTGTTCCAATATATATGATATATATAAGTATATATAGTATCAAACATTACGCATAGTGCGGGATGTTAAATCAAACCATTACGCATGCCGGCGAGCGAAAGAAAAGAAAATCTGCTGCTTCACTTAATATATATTATATATATATATATTAGTATATGATATATATATATAATTAGTGATATATAATATATATATATATATATGATATATATATATATATTATATATATATAAATTATATTATATATATATATATATATATATCGACTGTCCACTTACATAAACACAACCGGGGTAAGGGTCTCAGTAACATGCACCGGGAAGTGTGAGCATGCAAGAGATTTACGGGTAATAGATAAGTAAGTAGCAGGATCAAAGCCCAGCTACAATATAGACAGAACACTTGAGGTGGAGAAAGAGAATTTAAAGACATATATAATAAAGTCGAAAAATGATGGGTATGGAAGAAGAACTTAAACAATTCATATGTGAACATGGTCACATAATAGTGCAAGCTTCCTAGTATTGGTTCTTATCATTATGTTACGTCTTAAGTTGAAATTGATAAACATTTTAACATAAGTAGAATCAAACAGATTGTCTCTAAACCTACACCTGCGTGGGAATATAATTATATAATTATATATATTATATAATAAGTATATATATTATTATGTAATAATAATATATAAATATATATATATATATATATATAAATATATATGTATTATATATAATTATCTAGATATATATATATATATATAATGATTATAAATATTGCAACATAATAATTACTGCAACAAATTTGTATTTGTAAAAAAATCTAATGTAATTTCACCATGCTGGGATACGACTGGACACTAGCAGATGAGCGTGCAAGTGTTTGACAATCGACTACGACGAGACAAGGAAGAATCGAGATACTTCTACTGTTCCAAGCAGCGCATTACTAGATATTTATATAAGGAGTAGGGTTTCTTTCAAATACCAAATTTAGTCTCTGCAGGTATTCCACTCTGATGCAATATTTACCTATAACATAACTAAATAGGCCCGGACCAACATATTTCGAGGTCATTAATAATCATCACCCCCCATGTCAGGAGCCGGGTAGATTGTGTTATGCTCTGCTTGGACAGTAAAGCAGTATTCTGCGGATTAAAATCATTTATTGTATGTACGTAGACGGTGATGGACGTCACACAACAAATTAGAACACGCTCTTCTGCTAGGGTCAGGATGTTCCAGATGGAAAGGGGGTTTTTTACAATACAAAATTTGTTGCAGTATTATTAGTGCATATTAATACATAATGGCCCCCGGTTTTTGGTATATATTTCACAATCGCGCGACACTGTTTGGTGAATACGTGTGAGAGTGCGAGCGGGATGAGCACCAACATAACATATAATAGTAATCACTTGCTTTCTGGGACGTAGAACTATGTCTCGAGATATCTTCTTATAAATACTCGCTGTAAGGCGATAGAATGGTCCAGACACCTCTGAAAGCTCCATCTGCTAGGGTCAGAAATCGTAATCCCATGCATTGGTGAAATACTAACATTTGGGGGTTATTTGTTAGCATTATATGAATGATATAAATCCTAACATATATATATATATATATATAATATTATATAAAAATTATAATTATATAAATATATATATATATAAAGGCGTGTTATATAATTATATATATATATATATATATATATATATAGTTATATATAAGGTTATAAAACTATAGTTTTTTCGTACATTTTGCTGTATATGTTCATAGCTTGCGCTAACGTATTATTTAAAAGCCTACTGTTAAATTAAATTTAATTTAAAACAAATAATATTCGGCAATAATAAAAGTATAAAAAATAAAATTAAAATTTAAAAAATTATTTCGTATATTCTGGAGTAAAATATATATATTGATATATTATTAGTATATAAAGTTATAATATATAATATATTTAAGTTATTATAAAATATTATATATTAATATTATAATAATACTATATATTATATATATATGGTGATATCTGTAGACACGATGAATGTAAAGGAAGTGAAACTAAGTGTTTTGACTTTTTTAGAGTTAAAACTTTATTTTAGGACAAAAGTTTACTATTAATATGTAGAACTTAAAACCCGTTTTAAAGGGACAAACCAAACAAAAAAACAATAAAACCAAGTTCGATTATTTTTTTTTAAGTAATTCAAGTAAAAGACGCTTACTTTCGCGTAGTCTATTTTTTGGTACATTTTAGCTGTTGCCAGATTTTCTAACTGCTCTACAATCTGACAACTTTGTTTTCACATTTGTAGTATATAAAATTCCAATAAATTCAATATCAACACAAGTCGACAAATTTGTTTACTCATTTTAAAAACTAGATGACTTTTGAAAGAAGTTTATTTAGATATAGATGATACATAATTTTAGTATCTTTATATTGAACCTGATTGTTATCGATATATAATTAGGAATGTATTGAAAAAAAAAAATGGAAAAATTTTTTTTAATTTTTTTTTGTTATATATGTAACTTTCAGAGACGACAATACTTGTCGGGTTTCTTTTTTTTGGTATTTTAGATCTTGCAACACTTTCTAATGGTTTGGCGAGAAGAAAACGAATATTTTTTTTTGTATACTTTAGTAATTTTTTTTATTATTAAAGGGGTTTTTGATTTGGCAAGAATTTTCTTCCAAATGGAAGAAGTTCTTCACTTCCCATTATGATTGTGTCAAGTATCTCTTTCAAACGGAAGGAAATTTCCTAGCAGATGCACCTGGAATATTTTTAATTTTTTCTTCTATCCGTAAGGTGTGCTAGTTTTGTTCTTAGCATCTTGAGTTTTTTATTGTTATTATATAAAGTTTGTGGAGTCACAGAAATGTTAAAAAAATTTCTTTTTTTTTAATGTTATTTGAAATGGTCGAAGAGCCACTATTTTATCTTCGAAATATTTATATATGTTTATTTTTAATGAACATAGTTATACAATAATTATAGGGAAAAAATTTACAGAAATTGCGAAATATTACTTTCTTGTTAGAATTCTTTGTGGACGTCACTCTGAAAAGATTGTACTTATATATAGTATATTAATTATATAATTATAATTATTATATAATATATATATATATATATATATATATATATATATATAATATATACTGTATTTATATATAGTATTATATATATAATTATATATAATATATATATTTATTTATTTTTAAAACTATAGGTAATGGGGGAACCAAGGGTATATCAAGCCGACCGATGGTCCCCAGGGAGTTCGG
>JABUQX010052130.1:0-5000 GCA_015478945.1 Trachelipus rathkii
TAAAAAAATTTAATAGAAAGTCTATTTGAAGCTGGGTGCTTAGGACTGCTTCTAATAGGGCCTCTACTCATATTACTATATACTCATTAACAATAATTCTTTTTTTTTTTTTTTACATTTTCAATCTAAATTTACGCTGATTCCAAAATGTATTCCTTCCCGTAGCTATTGTAGTTTTTATGTTTTTTTTTACATTTCCCGCAATACAAAAATTTTACCAGCATTCCAGCAACATATTCCTTTTCCCGGTAGATGTTGTAGTATTTTTAGGATATGGATTGGCGGCCTGAAATATAGGCAGTGAAGGTACCGCGCATACCAAAATATCGAACGTGGCCTCTACGTAAACAATAGTGTTAATTTATTTTCATACATACTTCAATTTTTGAAACATATTACTAGTAACACTGATATTAGGACTATAGTAACGAAAATAATTTACATTAAAATTTTTATATTAAATGGTTTTCATTCTTATTTCACATTTTATACTTTTTAAACTTCACGGGAAATTGAGATAAAAATAAAAATAAATTGGGAAATTCGAGAAAAAAAAGTCTTAAAGGCAGTTCTTGGCCGTATTAATAGAATACGTAATTAACTTTATGATCTACTCTTTTTTCATTGTGGTTGGCGAAGTCATAAAAGTACCTATATATATATATATATATAAAGTGATATATATATATGATACATGATATATATTATAAGATATATATAAAGAGTTATATATATAGTATGATATATATAAGATATTATATATATATATGTTATTATATATATATGTGTATATTATACAGCATGAGAAGAAGAAGAAGTATATATTACAAATAGTTATAGTTATAGTTATTATATATATATATATATATATATACATATATATTATATATATTTACATATATATAAGAGGTATGATACAGCGGATATGATATATATATATATATATATATATATATATATACATAAATTATTAGGGTGTTGCAAGAATCTCATACAAAACACAGCATAAGTATTTGTAGCCATCACCTGGTTTAACTGAGTTGAACTGAAAATTAAACTTAAAAAGACGCTCACTCTGAAGAGAATAAATTAATCTAAAAAGATCATTAATCTCTTTTAACCTATTAAAAACCAGTTCTAGTTTTTATGATCATTTTAGTACATAACTTGAATGAAGAAAGGAGGTATTATACAATAATTTTTATTTTCTGCTTTCATTTAAGATTAATATATGTTTGGTGGTGAAGAGTATACTACAAAACAGTATATTTCCAAGACAAAGAGAGATTGGCATGTATGCCATCATATATATATATATATATATATATAGGCAAAAGATGAGCATATATATGATATATATATATATATATTAGTTGTTAAGTTGCTGAAGGTATATTATATATGATACATTATGAGAAGAAAGTAGCATGTATTATATATATATTATGATATATATATATATATATATATATATAATATATTGAGGTTTTTTTTGCCTATATTTTACTTGAAGAAGAATATTCAAGGATCTAAAGGATCAAAGTGCAACTTAGTAAAAGTAACTGAGGTGTTTCTAATAATATAATTTAAATACAAGTGTTACTACAAATCATCATCAGGAAAGAAATTTACTGAGGCTTTCTACAACTTGTACATATTTCATAAAAGTCCATGGCTTTAGAGTACAAATCCTATTATAATAATTCAAATAAAATTAAAATAACAGGTGTTAAGTAACCAAACAACGCTCCAGATGTGAATAAAAATATCAAGCAAGAAAGATTTTATATAAAAAGCAAAGGTACTCTGAAGAGTATCTTCACATTAAGAGTTTGCTTTCACTCAACGATCCTCTGATTTTTCCTAAGGT
Source organism: Trachelipus rathkii (assembly GCA_015478945.1). NCBI lineage: Eukaryota > Metazoa > Arthropoda > Malacostraca > Isopoda > Trachelipodidae > Trachelipus > Trachelipus rathkii. Next base: position 1,871 of record JABUQX010052130.1, read on the forward strand.
GGAATAGATTCGTAAGCTGAGAAGAAGAGAGCAGTTCAATAGTGGTGGAAGAATATACATCAAAAGCAGCATGAATTTCAAAACAACATAAGTATAATTTTAAGTTTTATCTTATAAATTGTGAATTAAGTTTGCAAACATGGATTTAGGATTTTTTAGGGGTGTGCTGTTTGAAAGGGGGCCTGGAGTTTGGAGGCACAAAGCGCCCCTCAGGTTGTGGGATCCCGGTAACAGCGAACCCATGGAATAGTGGGAAAGTAGAGTGGGTGAATAAGAGTGGTCAGGATGGGTGCTGGGAGTAAGGGGGAGTAAAGAGCTAGGGATGGGTAAAACAAGTAAGAGTAGAGTAGCTTGAATGAGAATTTGAGAGGGATAAATGAGGATTTGAAAGGGAATATTTAATGTTCGAAGAAAAAGGTTGGATGTGCTAGGAAGAAACAAAGCAGAAAGGATAGAAGGAGATGGATTCTTTGGAAAACTTAAGGGTATGATTTCGGGGTGAAATGAGAGAGTGAGGGCGAGGGAAGGGTAGGAATAGTTAAGAGAAAGAGCCAGGGGGTGGTAAAAATGTGCAAATAGATGAGTTCGAGAATAATGTGGGTTAATGTGTTTTGGGGGAAATGTGGGTTTTTATAAGTGTGTATGCACCAGTAAATGGAGTGAGGGAGGAGGAAGAGAAAGATCTTGGAGTGAGTTGAATGAATTTTGGGAAAGTTTCGGGGTAAATGATAAAATTTGTTCATTAGGAGATTTGAATGCAGGGAGTGGGAAGAGAGGAGATGTTGAGAATTATAGGTCCATTTGGGGAAGTAGGAATGACAATTTGGAGAAAAGTCTAGTTAGAATTGTGTGTTGATAGAAAAATGAAAAATGATAATTGGGAATACTTGGTTCAAAAAGTGAAAATCAAAAGTATACATGGGAAGAGTGAGATAACGGGGAGGAGGGCGGTACTGGATTATGGAGGGATAGAGGTAGATTATTAGATGTAAATGTATTCAGAGGGCGTAGGTTATCTGATCACTACTAAGTATGCTAGATTATGTAGGTGTGTGAGAGGCAACCTGTTAGAAAGAGAAAATAAGAGGCAGAATAGGAAGCCTACAAAGGTGAAAAAAATTAGATGAGGCAATGTAGGGGAGGAGTTTGCAGGTATGGAGGGATATGAGAATTTGTTTGTGACGAAAGAGCTTCGTAGACAAGAAAGACATTAAATTTCCGTAAGGAGCCAGAAGGATATGTGGAGCAAAAAAGAAGTAGAATGAAAGGAAGTGAATGGTGGAGTGAGTAGGTAATTTTAGTTAAGAAAAGAAAAAGAGGTTTATGCAGTCTGGTTGGGGAACAGGAGAAGTGTTTATAAATATGATGGTTGAGTGGCAGCAAAGAGGGCAAAGAGAGGCTAAGAGAAACAAAATTTAATTATCTGGTGTAGAAAGACAAAAATTTTGAAACCAAGATGATATCTCTAAAGAAGTAATAAATAAGAAATATTTTTATAAGTTAGGGAGAGGGTTGGCGGAGAGAAAATGGGAATGATAGAGTGTGGAGTACACAGTATAAAAGATGGGGGGAATATTTTAGAGGATTATTGAACGAAATGGGTGGGAGAGATGATGATGATTTACAAGAGGTGAGGGTGGGGGGGCAAGTGGGGTGAAGGGGATTTGAACAAATGGATGAATCATTAGGGTTAACTGGGTGCTGGAAAAAAAGGAAAGTCCAATAAGGGTCTGCAGAGATGGTGTGAGTATGGAAATGTTACAGATGGGAGGCAGAGGTGTGGAGGGAATGGCTGTATAGGTTACATAATTTATGCTGGAGTGAGGTAGAGAGGTCCATTATGGACTGGAGGATATTGCTTGTTCCGTATAAAGGGAGTGGGATGACGGAGTGTGGGAATTATAGAGGTATTTTGTCTTTTGAGTGTAGTAGGGAAAGTGTGTGGGAGAATTAATTGAGAATGTGAGAGATTTAACGGAGGAGCAGATTGGGAAGAAACAAGGAGTGATCAGGGTGGAAGGTGTGGTGGACATATTCAAGTGAAATTTGTAGAATTCGCAGCCTGGGCTGAACTGATGGAGTTACAGCCGATATTGATGAGGCAGTTATCTTCAAAGGTGCTGGAGAACCTGGAGTTAAATTAAGGAAAGGCATGCGCCCTTTACAGAACAGCGAATCAAAAGTATATGGGCTGGGAGAGTGAGATGTTTGGGTAAGATAGTGGCTGGACAGATGTGCAGCTGTCAACGTGGCTGAACTTATTTGCATGGAGAGCGGTCTGCAGAGGAATGATGAGGGAGGGAGAGGGGTTAAACTGAAGGGGGATGGAAGAAAGTGGAGGGTGAACATGGTACTATTTGCGGATGATACTGCCTTAGTGGCGAAGAATCCAGAAGGGCTGTAGTATTTGGTGAAGGGGCTTCGCCGAGAGTGTGTTGACAAAAGGGTCTTAGGATAAACCCAGGAAAGAGTAAGCAGTTAGTGTTTGAGGAGGATGAAAATAGATGAGGGATGGGGTTAGAGATTAGAGTAGGAGGTGTAGTATTAGAAGCAGGGTTTTTTAGATATTCAGGGATGGATTTGGGTAAGGAAAAGGAGGGATGAAGGAAGAGATAGATCACAGAGTAGGAGAAGGAAATTATATTAAATATAACGAGGTAAATTATGGAAAGGGGGATTTGTCTGTTCCCAAACTTAAGATAAGTATGTTTGAAAAATATGTGTTCCAGCGGTACTATATGGGTGTGAAACATGGGGGTTGAATGCTGGGTCCAGGAAGAAGTTTGAAGTATTTGAGATGAAAGTGGGCTGGGAGAGCTTTATGTGATAGCAAAAAGAGAGAGGATTAGGGGCAAATAAAGTGATGTTGAGAGAGATGATTGGAAAAATGGTTTGCGGAGAAGAGCGGAGAAGTGAAACGCCAACATGGTCAATATCTGGAGGAAATGGCGTTCAGTGGGTGGTTAGAGAGTTTGGGATGCGAGAGTGTATTATGGCACATTATAGCTGTATAATCGAGAAGAAGGTGGATGGATGGAATAAAGGCAGAAACAGTTAAACAGATAGTGGATGAGTGGTGATACTGGTAGGGTGTTACGAGAGATAGAATGAATGGAGGAGGTGGGTGGGG
>JABUQX010052130.1:10000-12587 GCA_015478945.1 Trachelipus rathkii
TTATTATTATTATTATTATTATTATTATTATTATTATTATTATTATTATTATTATTATTATTATTATTTTTTATTATTATTATTATTATTATTATTATTATTGTTATTATTATTATTATTATTATTATTATTACTATTATTATTATTATACTTATTATTATTATTATTAGTATTATTATTATTATTATTATTATTATTATTATTATTATTATTATTATTATTGTTATTATTATTATTCAGAATACATGAACAGTATAGAGATTATGAACTTACTGGAAAATATCGTTAATTAAAATAGAAAAGTTAAAAATAAATGTAAGTAAAAAATTAAAAACGCATACATACAAATATCTACACACGCAAAAACCTAGACACACAAACACACATCTACAACACAATTAATTAACTTTATTATGGAATAAATATTCTAAAATGATACGCTGAAAAATTCCCAAATTATAAAAAATAATTTGTTTTCTAAATTTTACTCAATTTTTTTTAATTATAAAAATAAATTTAATAAATTTTTTCAGTTATTTTCATGCTTTATTTTAAATTGGGAATAATATTAAAATTCTTTTTCCATTTTTTTTTAATTCTCATTGATAGAGCGTGGCTAGAAATGCTGTTGAGAATGTATGAAAAAGATTGTTTTTTTTTCTCTCTCCAAATTTTCCTTTTTGGGAAAATTTTCCTTCTCCTAATAAAAATAAGAGGAAGAAAAGGCATTTTATTCTCCTAAATGAGGTGCTATTAGGTAGTTCGTTAATTGCTGAAAACGAAATGCTTTAAGTCTTCTACTTGTTATTATTATATCCGTAAATTTATTTTCTCGCGCTCGCAAACAACAAAAAGTAAAACACAAATTTCGTTCTCCAAATTATTTAATAACATTATATCGCTTGTTCTCAAATGACTCAAAGCATATCAAATTTTTAGTCTTAAAAGAAAGGGGACGATTTAAGTTTAACTTACATGTTTTATCTTTTCTATCTATTCAAATTGAGTAAAATATTAATTAAAAAAATAGAAAAAAATAAAAACGTATTTAAAGATAATAATTGAGTGAATAAGAAAACACAGATTTATATCTGCTCGATTTCATAATTGACAATACGTATTTCATTTGTTCTATTAATTACGTGAAACAAAATCAAAATCAGCTGTAGAAATTAAAGAGTCGGTATACCTCATTGAGTTTTATCAAGAGCAGATGGACAGATATAGAGATTTATATATGTTTGGGTGTGAAGAGTATACACAAAACAGATATATTTATAAGTCAAGAGATAGTGTCCTTTCATGATGCAACATCATAGTTTCGATATAGCAACGTATATATTATATATAATTATATATATATATATCTATATCATATATTATTATAGTAGAATATAAAAAATTTTATACTATATCATATTAATAATATATATATATATATATATATAGTAGATATATAACTATAGATAGTAATAATAGTGGTGAAAGTCAAAGAAGTTTAGCCCGCATGATACTCGAAAAAACTAAGATTAGGTACAAGAAAACTGATAGCACATGTATGGAATCAGCGTATAATTGTGTATGGAAAATGAAAAAAAAAATTTTTTTTTTATTTTTTTATTTTTTTTACATTCAAAAGCTACCACTAGGTACAAAAAGAAAACTAATAAATATTTTTAGGAGTGCAGTTTATGAAATAAGTATGGTGCCAGATTTTTACTTTTTAACTAAAGGAATACCCAGGGTAACCGGCAAAGTGCCAAAGAGTCGGGTCTCTTCGGCCTCCTGGGGAACGACGGGTGCGACTATTCCCCCTCGGGAAGGGTTCCGGAACCCCGCCTTTGGTTTATTTGGGTGTCGGGGGTCTCCGGCCTGCCCCTACGGGTAACGGAAAACGCCCCCCTTCTGTCCAACTCTGCCGTCGGCTCGAGCCCCCTAAACAACACTTTATAGCGCCTGATTCCATATAATGTTTATTAGTGTTGTTCTTCTACCGTATGCGTAGTTTTGGAGATATAACAAGATAAATAAAGAAAAAAAAGATTTTTTTTTTGTCATTTTACATACAAATTTCATACGCTTATTCCATATTGTTATTCAGTTTTCTTGTGCCTATCTTAGTTTTCGAGATTTCATGCGGGTAACTTCCGTTTAGTTTGGCTAATATATTATAGATATATATTATATATATATAATTAATATATATATATATATTATATTATATATATATATATATATAGTATATTATATATATATATATTTATATATATGATATATATAATAGTATATATTATACAGATCCACTATATATATATATATATACTATATATATTTAATTATATATATATATATAGTATAAGTATATATGAATATATATATATTATATATATTAAGTATATATATATTATATAATATACTATTTTATTTATATATATAGTTATATATATATATATAGTATATATCATAATTATATATATATATAATATTATATATATAATATATATATATAATATATTATATATATCTATATATATTATTATATACTATACTATATATATACTGGTGAAGCTAAAGAATTACGCGCATA
>JABUQX010052131.1:2500-5000 GCA_015478945.1 Trachelipus rathkii
TTTAAAAATGCAATACAGAAATAGGTAAAAGAAATTGGTAAAAGAACTTTTAAACTAAATGCCATATCTGACCAAAAGCTAAAAAATTATAAAAGATATATATAAATATATATCCTTAATCTTTAAATATTAAAGAGCTTTTAAGTTTTAACAAACTAACATTTGAAACTATATTTATTATATATATATATATATAATATGATTATTATATATATATATATATATATATATATATATATATTATATTATATATATATATATATATATATATTAGTATATATATATAATATATATATATATATAATATATATATATTATAAAGTGCATGTACCAGCTGTTATCGATACTGTATAGAGTATCACAATATAATTTTTTGAGAAATTTAAATTATATTGTTAAACACAAAGTCAGCGAAAGGAAAGTTAAATACTTTTGCATTGGCTATTTAGGTAACGCGTCTAAGTAGATATTTAAAACAAATGCTGCTTAATATGATGAAGAAAGCGGAAGCTGATCAGCTTGTGTTTGGAGAAAGACGATTCCTTTTACTTGTATAAATATTTCCTCCTTGGCCCCTTTTTTGGCTAGAACCAAATTCCTCCCTTCGCTAATACAAACACTTGAAGGTGAGAACAGAGAGATATTTCCATACAAATTCAGGTAAGATGCAATCAAGATAAGAGCTTTTCTTCTTTCCACCATAACAGTGAATCAGAATCCAATTTTCGTTCCATAATTGGTGCTGCAAAATATTTATCCAACAATAGTTTGAATAGTATTTTCTAATTCAAGTTGTTTTCTCTCACTGCTGCTTCTACGTTTTGGCATTTTCAACTTTTTTCCTTGCTTTGATCAGTTCCACTTGGTTATTGTATCTGAATATTCTTCATTTTCTTCTGACGATTTTTCTTGTAGCATGTCATCAAAGCACTTCCAGAAAATTGAATGTGTTTCCAATATCTGCCGTTTCATTTTCAGATTCTTCATGTGAATCTGTATGAGACTGATCATTGTGACCATCATTTGTTCATCAAAATCTGAACTTAATGTAATATTTTCTTAAGCTCTATAAAAAGTTTTACTTCTTCTTTAAGCATAAATTTTATTTTATTTTGATCAAATAATATCAAAGGGAGCTAATTTGTATTGTGGATTTAGAACTGTTTGCCAAGTACATAGAGTTTCTTCTCTTTAATGGTACCAAAACGTTCAGTAACAGAATTTATGTTCATCTTTCATAGTTTTTACAACGCTATTCTTCCATGTTTTTACTAAATATTTTGTATTAACTGCAGGTATTACAAAAGATAAATCTACAGCATCATCACTCGCTGTTTTAGTTAATTCTTCAAATGGTTGTAGCAATCTAATTATATTCTCCATTAGCTTCCAGTGATTTGCATTTAAGATATCTAGATTGTTTTTTCGAATTTGAAAGAATATATAGTAATTGCAATTTTTTGCTCTATGATCCTTTTTGCAGCATATAATATGATGATATCCATTCTTTTTTCCACATCTTGGATAAGCTTGTGTATTGAGCAAAATTTTGAGATTTTTGAATTTCAGTTAACTTAGTTTTAGCAATTGGTGATCTGCTAAAATGACCTACAATATTCCACATAAAAGTAATTAAACGTCTTTAGTTAATTTTTAAGAAAATAAAGCATCATGTATTACTAGCTGTAAGGAATGAATTAGAACATTTATAACACCTGTCGCTTTCATACCTTTTGTGTAATGTTAGGTGCATTATCTGTTAGGACATACAATGATATTTTCTTTTTTTAAATCCCCAGCTCTTAAGTATTTCCTCACTTTTAGACATATTTTCTGCTGAGTGGGAAACACTTGTTAAAATACTGATTTGGAATGTTTCCCTCCGTTTTTTTCTTCCTTTGAAATTCTTTATATCAAGGTCTCAATGTCCGTGCATACTTTATAGTAAGCGGTGGATTTTGTTATATGGCTGGGTTTTGTTGTGTGGTAGGGGGGTCACTCCAACAGTTATCTGTGTTAATGAGATTGCTGTTGAATTTCTTGGCAGTTGAAGTGTTGAATTTGTGTTCTGTACCCCTTTTATATTATTTTAGTTGGATAATCTCTTCTGAAAAGTACCTCCTTGATTGAATATTATATTGTGGACATACGTGATTTTATTAATCTCTTAAGACCAATGTCTTCAAACAAAAAGAAAATGCAGAGATTGTCCACATAATCATTTTCCCACGTCTCTAAATTTGAAAATTCATTTCTGTGCTTTTTCTATCTTATTATTATGTCCCATCAATGCTTTGTTTTATCAGTTATTTTCAAACAGTGCAGGCTGAGAAATCTTTTGTAATAGAGGTAGAAATGTTGATGAATTGGAGTGGACATGGATCATTATCGTGCTGGTTCTTGTGATTCTATGTTTTCTTTTTCGTCACTTTCGCTCCTTGGATCGTATTCATGATTGATTTCTTTTTATCTTTTAAATATGTGGTTTTTATGTTTCTTT
>JABUQX010052131.1:12500-13844 GCA_015478945.1 Trachelipus rathkii
AATATCTTGTATGGCGGTATATCTGTTAAGACGGATCATGATGTAGGTAGAGAGAGCACGACCTTATAACACAGCGAAAGACTAAATACTTATGATCTTTTAAATAAGTTTAAAGATGTAAGATAATACAAGCATAAAACGTTAAAGCTTATCGCTGTGTTTGGAAGAAATGGTCCGATCACTGGGGAGGATGACGTTCACTGAAACGAAATAAGCTTAGTTTTAACTTGGCTTTGTGCGTTCGATGTTGTATAGCTGAAAACTTTTATTTAAGCCCGTGTTTAAAACAAGTAATGTGCGAATATAAATGAATAGGACTGAAATAGCAAGGTGGTGATATATTTAATAGTAATAAGTTTCTACTACTACTACTACTACTACTACTACTACTACTACTACTACTACCACCTTTATGACTATTTTCCTTCTTCTTCTTCTTCTTCTTCTTTAGCTATCTTTGCCCCTATACCGCTCATCATGTCCACTGTGATTCTACAACTACTACTACTACTACTACTACTACTACTACTATCAGCTTTATAACTATTATACGATTGAGGACAGGGTGTATTCTTCTTATTCTGCTTCTTCCTCTTCTTCTTCTTCTTCTTATTCTTCTTCTTCTTCTTCTTCTTATTCTTCTTCTTTAGCTATCTTCACCACTCATCATGTCAACCTTCACTGGGATTCTACCAGCTTAATAACTATTATACGATTGAGGGCAGGGTGTATTCTTCTTATTTGTCTTATTCTTCTTATTCTTCTTCCTCTTCTTCTTCTTCTTATTCTTTCCGTTCTTATTCTTATTCTTATTCTTCTTTAGTTATCTTTCTATATGTACATCTTATCATACAATCCTCCACTGATGCGTGATAATATTAGTTTGAATCTATTTTTCATCCGTACGATACTGTGTAATGGAAAACTTTAAACAAATTATTTAATTGTGATATATAATAGTTTATGTGTCCGCATATAGATTCCAAAATACTACTACTCTTACTGTTACTACTATCGCCACAACTCGTATTCTTTTCGTCCTCCTTCTCCCTTGTTATTATTATGTTATTATTATTATTATTATTATTATTATTATTATTATTATTATTTATTATTATTATTATTATTATTATTATTTTGAATTATTATTATTATTATTATTATTATTTTTTATTATCATTATATTGCTCAAAGAGACTTCAAAATCAAATTCAATCTCATTTCGGTAAGAGAGTCGAAGTTAAGCGGTGTCAAGATGGGATACATATATATATATATATATATATATATATATATATATATATATATATGTAGCAACCTTAATATATGCTAACTTCAAAAAGA
>JABUQX010052132.1:0-5000 GCA_015478945.1 Trachelipus rathkii
TATTCTCACAAACTTAACACTATAAAAAATTTTTTTGAAAAAAAAAATAGCCTCCATAAACCTTAGCATTTTGAGTACCCCGATGGACTGAATGCCCCCATTTAGGTATATATATATATATATATATTAATTATATATTAATATATATAGTATATATACTATAATATATATTATATATAATTATATATATATATAATAATAGATAAATATATTAACATTATTTATATTATAAATAATATATCATATATAGTATATATATATATATATATATATATATATAATTATAAGTATATATATATAATAATATAATATATATATATATGATAAGTCAACTCTACTTGCATCTCAACACGAGCAACCCTAGTAGTGACGACACACGCTGATCAACATACCTCCAAAATTTTCAACTGGGCACCAATTTTAAATTATGCAGTGGTTAATATAGAATGCCAGTGAAATTCTTTCTTTATAATAACAAAGAACTTATTAACATAGTTTGCATGTGTCAATGCAAGTCGTGAGTTAGCACAACAAAAATTATAATAGGTATCAATGTAAGGTAACTCTTCTCATGCTATTGATAACATCTCTGTATAGAGTTCTTGTCAGTAGTCCGCAGAAATTTTGTTCATTTTTTAAATCCATTTTGAAGCCATTAATTATTTATATAATTCCTTCACAAGTTCAGCAATAATTCCCAGACGTCTTTTCCTATGACTTTATACCTAACAAAACAAAGAACAGCAGTTTTTGTCTGGAATTCATACAACAATAGAAGAACTTCAGAAGTTAGGGAAAGTCAAATTTTCTGCATATTTTACAAACAAGTCATTATGTTTGTCATCAATGTTAGATCTGAGGTTTAAAATAAAATTTCAGGAAGTGGATATGGTAAAAAGATAAAAGGAATGGGCATTGGTTGAAATGCAAAATAATGACTCAATGTGTCAAATGGTTTATGAAGAGTCTTCAACTTCTGGAGACAATGTGGAAGAAGTCGTACCCCCTAGTCTATTGAGCTTATTTGTTGAATTAGCATGTGGTAAGCGAAAAAATTATTAATAGCAAGTGTCTCTGGAAAAGAGAAAAAAGAAAAGAATAAGCAAAAGTAATCAATTAGAAAGAGAATTAAAAGAATATTTAAATTTTCAGCTGCTGCAAAGAGACAGTGACCCATTTCTTAGGTGGAAAAATTCAAAGGAAGGATTAACAAATTTAAGCAAGCTGGCTTTGAAATATTTGAGTGCCCCCAGCCTATTCTGTTGAGAGTGAATGAGTTTTTAGCACCAGAGGTAACATTTATGAACCTGCTCAAAATTAACTATGCCCATTAAATGGCAAAATTTTAATGTTTTTGCAATATAACATTTTTAGAATTTAAGTAGTAAGTTTCATTTTATTAAAATGCAAAAAACATAAAAGGATTTTTTAAGTTTATATGCATGAAAATTAATAAAAAGTTTTTTTTTTTTAAATATTTTAAATAAACTTACAAAAACCTTATTTTTAAAATAAATACCATTACAAAACCAGAAATGCATAAAAATTCTGGGTTCAAGCATTATTTTGAAAAAAAAAAAAAAAAAGTTTAACCTTGTGAATATAATTTACAAATCGTGTGAACGTTATGGTCAAATAAAATCGTGAATTCCCACTTGAATAATCAGCCTAAAATCTGTAAATGGGTGACAAGTTAGAGCTTCCGTAATTAAATCTTCTCCTTCTTCTTCAAACCCTCTTGCAACTAATCTAGCCTTACATATATCTTTTCCTTCTCTCAATTTTTCCGTAGTCACCCATCTAAGTGATATCTTCTTTTAACCCATGTCTCTAAGAGATATCTTCTTTTAACCCATGTCTCTAAGAGATATCTTCTTTTAACCCATGTCCCTAAGAGATATCTTCTTTTAACCCATGTCTGGAACCTTCTTAAAGACTTCATTCTCTGCCGACAGTTAATATATCTGTAAATTAGCATTCAAAATTCTTTCATCGTCACAATTACCCAACCACACTTCTTCTTGATCCTCAACACTTTCAATCTCCATATAATCGCCAAAATCCATCCAACCACACTCACTTTTTTTCAGCCCATTTTCCGCATTTTGGAAAATGTTGAGAAGAACAACAATAATTTGCAAGTTTTCCCCAAGAAAATGTAAGAATAGCAATTTTTGAACATTTTCCTCAGCTGATTCCCCGCTGGGTAAACGTGCATCTTCCCACTCGGGGAAAACTTCTAGTAGAATAAGGCCTTGTGTTTTATTTTCATTACTAGAGAATGGTTCAATAGATAAATATTTACTGTTTGAAAATAAAATCCTATGCAACTTTTATTCAATAAATTTAGAAACGTGTTTTTTTCAGGGTTTTATGTTTGCATCGAGCGTCAATTGAAAAGGATGGACTGGAACATTTAATTCACCCAGACAGTGTTATCAAATCCACTGTTGAAAGTCTAACTATTGATAAAACTTTAATGCCACTTCCATACATTGCTGAATGCATGATTCAATATACAAACCTGAAATATTTTCGAAGTGACTACACAATTGCAGCTTATCTCTACATAGAGCAAACGGAGCGAAGACTCCCAACGTTCTTTAAGACCGTTATTCTCAATAATATATTTGAATACTACCTTAACCTTTCTTATTCAGAATATACAGATAAAGTAAGAAATATACTACAGATGTTCCCTTACGTCAATCACGCAATTTTTACGTTAACTTCAAGATTTGTCACACCCTTTGTTAATAAACTTATATTGATGATGAACATTACCACACTTTTGTTTGCTATATTTTCTTCTGTAGCGTAATGTATGTAATTTTAATTAAATAAGTTGAAATTAATTTTATTTATTACTTTCCTCTTTAAGAAACAACATCTTTATTAATGTTTAAATAGGGTGTTTATCACTTGTTTTGGAAACGAGGTGTTTTCGGTTGAATTGTTTATTGACACATATTATATATTTGTATTTATGCGAGGTATTATTTCAAATAATTAATGATACACCTGTATATATATATAACTATTATATATATATATATAATATATATTCTTATTAATATAGTATATATATATTATTATATATTATTATATGTATTTAGTATATATATTATAGATATATATATATTATAATATATATAATATATATATTATATATTATATATGTTATTATTATATATTTAATATTCTTACTATATATATATATATAATAGTTATATATAATAATATATATAGTATATATATATATAAGTAAGATTTATATTATATTATAGATATATAAAATTATATATACTGTAAATAGTATATATAGTATATATATTTAATATATATATATATATATTTTATTATATATTATATTATTATAATTATATAGATATATGTATATATATATATCTTATATGATAATATTATATATATATTGATCTATTAGTATATATATATTGTATATATATATATATGTTATATATATTATATATTTAATATTTTATTACATTACATTAAAATCTCTACTGAGTTTTATCATATTGCTATTATAGTATATTATATTATATAATATATTTATATATTTATATAATATATAATATAATATTATTAATTATATATATACTTATATTTAATTATATATATATAATATTATATATATATATATATATATAATATTATTATAATATTTAGTTATATAATTATATATATATATATGTTGTTACATATGTTTTAAGGTTTTTTTCCGTATAGTAATAGTATTTTTTTTATTATATATATATTATATATAGACTATAATATATTATATATTTATATTATTATATATAGTTATATATATATAGTATTATATAATATTTTGTATATGATATATATATATTATTGAATATTATATATATATATTATTATAGAAATATATTATATATATTTAAACAGGTAAGTACAAGTAGTATATATATATATATATATATTTTTATAAAAAGTTTTTAAATATTATATATTTATATATTAGTATATATATATATTTTTTATATAATTAATATATATATATTATATATATATATTATATTAGTATTAGTATATTATTAGTATATATATCTATAGTAATAATATATATATATTTATATTATTATAAATGATATATTATATATATAACTAATATATATATATTAATTTTTATATAATATATATAGTAATATATTATATATAATATTTATATATATTATATATTATCTTTGATACAATATTATTATAGTTGTAGTATATTATATATATAATATAATTAAATTATAAATATTATATTATAAAAAATATTATATATATGCAATAATATATATTATAAATTTTAGTAAGATATATATTATATTATATATATATATTATAATATATATATAATATATATTAGTATTTATTATATTATCTTTAGTATTATAATATATTATAGTATTATATATAATGAATATAATATTATTATTAATATTATAATAGTAATTAGTAATAATATATATATTATAAATATATTATTATATATATCTATATATTATATAATATATATACTATATATAGTATTATGTATATATATATTATTTATATACTATATATATATAGTATTAAATAATAAGTATATATATGTGTATATATATATATATATATATTAATAGTATAATATATTATATATAGTATTTTTTTAGTAACATGATAAATTAAAAGTAAATTATTAATTATTATTAATATTATAATTATATTATATACATCATTTAATAAAATATATTATAGTATATATATATATAATATTATTATATTTACTATATATATATATATATTATATTGTGATGATTACTATATATATATATTATATATATATATATTATAATTCTGTATATAAAACAATAAAACATATGCCTAGTATCATTAAGCAAAACTATAAATATTTTCTAACACATTAAGTATATATTATATATATATTATATATATATATTATATATATATATTATTATAGTTAATAT
>JABUQX010052132.1:17500-41580 GCA_015478945.1 Trachelipus rathkii
AAAGTATTGTAAAAATAGTGTCAGAAGAAAGCGAAGAGCCACAGAACTAATCTTAAAAAATTGCTAAATGGACAGCTTCGTGCATTTAAAAATGGATGCTTACACATGGGCAAGGCTAAATTATTTTGCCAATAATATTTAGATATGTGAACGAGATAAAAAAATATTTCTAAAAACGTTAGGCAGTGAAGATACGCAAATCGTAACATTTCATCAAGCGAACATATCTCAAGAATTTGTTACTGACGTTTTAAAGAACTCGAATTATAAGAGGCCAGTAATTAGCTTAGTTACGGATAACGCTTCAAACATGGTCAGTAAGATTGAAAATTTAAATAAGGCGATGAGGATGAGGAACAGGAAGCTGGTAAACGTGATACTGATTTTAATGAATGCCAAAATAAAGTAGTAATAGTTGTTTTCAGAATGAACCTGATAAAACTATGAAAAGACTATGTTCCGATGACGTTAACATTACACGCGTGAGCTGGGGAGTTCATACTTTACAGTTAGAAGTGCGTGATGGTTCACAACACTCATAACAGCAAATCTTTATAAGCAATGCGAGAACAAATAAGCAAAAAGCAGCACGATATACTCAAAATTAATGCAAGTTCTAAAGATCAAGCTGGAAAAAAGTGGGAATCTGGTTAAAGAAGACAAGATGGGGAAGTAAACTCGCTTGTGCTCTAAAGCTTCTGCAACTAAAAGATTATAGTAGTAGTTTGATGGGTGCCGGTACCTGAACTTTCCGTCAGTCAGTGGGAACAAATCGAAACCCCGAAAAATTATTCAAACGGAAGCACTTTACAAACAAAAATAACTCCAATCAAGCAGACTTTGACTGAAGGAAAATTTTATAGAGAAGGGATTTTAGCAAATGATAAAAAAATTCCAATGAAATAATGTCCGGATGTTAACTGGAAATAAAATACTTTTGTCCGGCCATGGTTGATTCACAATCTCCAGCGAAGTGCAGATGCTGGTATTGATCACCAACGAGTGATCTTTGTGAACTAGGACTTAAGATGAATAACACTATTAAACAGAAATCTTAGTGTCGGAGTCAGATTAGTTTAGCAGTTTCAGGAATCCTCTCTTGTAGTATCTTGTCAGATGAAGATAAGAAGTCAAATTTGACAGATAATGGGAAAAAATTGGAGCATGCAGAAAAGCGTTGAAAAAATTAAAAAGACAATCTATCAGTAAAAGACATTCAACCTAAAAATCCTCTAGAAAATTAAAAGGTAGAATTCCATAAGACATTAGATGGAATAATGAAAACTGACCGGAAATCAAAGTTAACAGTTAAAGGAGGCAATCAATTGTATCCTAAAATTTTTTCAGGATGCCGCTTACACAATAATAGCTTTGCTCCTAGTCAAGTGAATGTTGAGAGCTTATTTTCTGCTTTTAAAATAATAAATCCGATCTAAGGACATCGTTAAAGGAAAATTTATTGATCGAGTTGTTGTTTTTAAGAACCATTGTTTTGAATAAATTTATATACATATGGTCGGGCTGTTCAAAGAGAATTATTTTAAAATTTAGGATAGAAACAAGAAATATATATATATATATATATATATATAGTATAAATATATATATATATATTATATATAATATAATATTATATATATTATATATATATTATTATATATATATGTATATATGTATATATATATATATATAATATATATATATATATATTATATATATATATAAAGATATATATATATATATATAATATAATAATATATATATATATATATATATATATATATATATATATATTAATATATATATAGTATATATTATATGGCTCTGTTAATAAATCCTTAACGTTTTCTCCTACTCATAAAATTTTAGGTTAAATTTTTACAACTTAGTTTAATTTTTAAAATGTTTGGTAAAAAAATTACTTACATTAATGGTAAAATATTTAATGGAAGTTGAAGTTTTAAAATGTCAACATACATTCTTTTATATATATATATATATTATAATATATAATAAATATATATATTATATATAATATATATATATATAATATAATATTATATATATATATATTAATATATAATATATATATATATATATTATATATATATATATATATATTATAATATATATACTATATATATATAATTATGTATATATAATATATATATATTGAATATATATATATATATATTAATATATATATATATATATATATATATATATATATATATATATATATATATATATATATATATACTATATTAATATATATATTATATATAATATGCTCGTAATTAGTATTTTTTTACATTCTGCAAATATCCTTAATATTTTTCAAAATAATTTTTTCCTTCATTTCTTTTACTCCACGAATACTCGCAATTATATGAATCAATCATACTACTGATATTTCTTTTGTTTTTTAAGTTTTATATTTAAAAACACTTTACTTTACATAAAACGTCATGTTTTGTTCACCAATGCATTTTGGATTAATTAGCACAAACCTGTGAAATAAACAACATATAATTTTTAACCAAAATTGAATATTACTTAATCTAGTGCTACCTGACCTTACCTTTCCCATTTTCAAACCACATGTAACCTAACCTAACCTAATTTAACCTAACCTAAACCTAACTTTAACCTAACCTAACCTAAACTAACCTAACTTAAAATAATTTAACCTAACTAACCTTACCTAACCTAACTAACCTAACCTAACCTAACCTAACGGCTGCGGCAGGCTGACTTAACTTAACGTTACATAACGTAACCTAACCTAAGGTATCAAATTCAAATAAAAATATGATTTAATGTTTAGCTCCCACAAGTTTAGTTACTGAATTTAACAAACACTGGCTGGACAATATTTTAACTCCTTTTTTTGTTTTAAGTAAGTATTAAATACCTAAGAAAACATATTACAATAATTCAAATATGATGAATAATCATGGAACATTTTTTTTAGTACCAATACAATTTAATAATTAAATAAATTTGTTTAAAAAAAACTTTAAATATAAATAAAAATTAAAAAGAAAAGAATTAAAAATTATTGAACTTCACCAATAATGTAAATATTGAATAAGTTATCTTCTCTTTCATAGGGTAAAATTTTACTTTTTCATTACTAACAAAACTTCACCAAAGAACGTAAGAAAAAATTAACATGACCCAAATTTACATATTTATATAGACATTGTATTATATATATATTATATATATATATATATATAATTTATTTATATATTTTTATATATATTTTTTTATATAATATATATATATATATATATATATATATATATATATATATATATATATATATATATATATATTATATTTATATATATATATATATATATTATATAATATATATATATATATAATATATATATATATATATATATATATATATATATATATATATATATATATATAATACAAATATATATATATATATATATATATATATATATATATATATAAAAAATAAAAAAAATCTTGTATAATTAACTTGGTTAAACACCTCATAGTTCAATGCAGGAATTATTTTAAACTTTAGGATGAAACTGAAATATCATTTTTATGATTTAAAGAAAAATAAAAATTAATAAAATTATATTACGCAAATGTACAGGCAGTTCATCCTTCAAAGAGGAATTATATTAAAATTTAGGAGAAGAAATTTTACTTCTTCTTTTTCTGTAATTTCTTCAAAGTTTTCTGTTTCTTCTTTCAAGCTTTCAGTTTCCATATTTTGAGGTATAGCCTTGTTCTTTCCCACAATTTCAATCTCATCATAAGCTGCAAATTTAGTAACAGAAATAATGATTCATAGACTGCTAAATGAAGAAGGAATTATAGCACTAGATTGTCGATGCCCGAGAGTCGTCCGGCTGAGCCGGCAGTCGCAGCGTAAAAATCTGGGAGAGCCTCCGGATCTAAGAATCGGGGCAGGTTTAGAATTGTTTGGCCGGAGCTCCTGCCAATCGAGTGGAGGCCGTTCGGAGCCGGGCTTCCGGAGCCTCGCTGGCGCCCGCGAGCCGGAAGACGCCCGGAGCCGGAGCCGGAAGCAGGAGCAACAATCTTAAAATGCCAGATATCCGAGCCGGAGCCATAGTCAGAGCCGTGTAATTTTTAAAAGAGGCTGGAGGCCCGGAGAGCGGAAGTTCGGAGCCGGTAATTGCTGGCTCCTTGAGACATTAAAGGGCCTGCTCGCGCACAAGAGGCCTCGCGTCCCTGAGCCGCGGCTTCCGGGGCTGGAGCCCGGAGCCGGAGTTCGGAGTCAGCCAGCGGCTCGGGTAACTCGGGCTAAACAAGAGGACTGGACGCCGTGCCGGCTCTCGCGGCGATACCCCGGAACACAAAAATTTGGCCGGCTTCGGCTCCCACAGGCCTGATATTCTTTAACAACCTTTCACAAAGCAATCAAAGGGTAATGAATAATTTAATAATAAATATTAAATAACTATTCATATATACAAATATATATATCACTACTATTATTAATACATTAATTACTGTATATACTAAAAAAAATAATTAATGATTGGTATGATGAAATAATATATAAAAATGATTATTTAGATAATAAATATATAATATTAATTATAATATTATTTAATTAATAATAATATAAGATTACATATTCGATAGAAATCGCGTTTCACTAGAAAATTATACAATAATAATAAGAAATTTATAATTATAGTAAACATTTGGAATAAGAGAATAAAAGAAAATAATTAATCTATTACTTTCATAAAATTTTTAAATAATTATTCCTCTTTGAACGAAAGTAACTATAGCCTTATATATTACATTATAAATAATAAGAAATATTTATAAATATTATATAATATTACTAATAATGCATAAAAAATTAGATTATTAATAATAAATATCAATGTTTCAATCCTTAAATATTATCAATAATTTCCTCATATAGTAACTAATGAAATGCACTGTCTGGACATATGTTAACTATTATTATATCTTCTAAAAGAATTTTTTTTATTATATTAATTTATAATAAATAAATTATATTCTCACCTTTTTTATTCTCACCATCCTCCTGTAGGCGTATGCACCTGTCAGCTATCTTGCACTTGAAGCTTCCCATATCAGTACGTCGATCGTTCACGTAAAACTCTTTTCCTCCTCACCCTTTATCTTACATAGTCTCATTCCACCCACTCTCCTACCGTGATCTCTATCATAAACACCATACCCTCCACTCACCATCGGCTACACCTATTAACATTAATACTCTTCCCTTCGGCTAACCAATCTACATAACTTTTCTAGTCACAAATATATTTACCTATAATTTCTTCTTATCCATCACTCCTCTCCTGTCCGAACATATATAATATATCTGAGCCCTCGCTCTCCACATGAGTTCCAATATATACTATCTACTCCTAAACAACGCCCTCATCGTCATCCATTATACCTCCTCGTTTATCACAATCTTTTAACCGTCACAATTATACTATATCTAATAATACTTTCATTTTCCAGCATGCCTGTTATTACTTTTAAAGCTTCTGTATTATAGTAATGTCCTAAGACCTCATGTCTCATAACTAGTAAATATTGTGGAGCCTTTCACAGAAAGTTTGATATATAATTATTAATTGTTTTGAAATATTTCCATCAGTATATTTAACGAATCCTTGAGCAATTAGAGTACAACGACGTCAAATGTCCTATATAATAACTTTCAATTCTATTTGTGTCAAACTCCATGGAACTATATCATTATTTACTTATCCACTATTCATATACACTCCTAAATATTCAAACTGTTCAGTATTTGATTTCACTCTTATTCACTGATACCCTACTCAATCATTCACAATAACCTCTCGTCTTATCCGCCCTATTTGAGAATTTTTTATTTCCCTTTACTTCAAATAGCAACCTAAGACACCATGCCACTATAAACCTCCGCAGAGCCTCCCTTGACTCCGAGATCAACGCCAGATCACCCGCGTATCCAAAGATCTCTAACACTCACACTTTTTTTGTGCGATCTTGCTCAACAATATGTATCCATTAAAGTTATGAATCAAAAATTTGTGAGGAAAGTATACCTCCCTAGTTTTATACAACCTGTTGTTATATACAAACTAGACTTACAATATTCATCCGCAGTTTCACCTGTGTATCATTCTCAACTTTGCAACAGCAGTCCACATACTGTTGCTTTTCTAGTATGCTTCTATCAGTATAGGAGTTATGGACACAACCAGAGTACACCCTTTCCCCAAGATCGCGTTACTATACTTCTGTCGCACATGAGATGCTAAATTTTCACGCCTTTATATACTAAATACGGGTATAGACCAAAGTTGATCTTTCGAGATTATAATTTTCAACATAAGATCTTTTCACACAGTCTGATCAGTCTCACATGAAATATAATATATCATACATCTAATTGTCGATCTCTCCGTCAATAAAATACTATGTCTTGCCATTAATCCTATGTTATTTATATTTCGATTTGAGAGTCCTTACAGAGATTTTCTTCTTATATTTTATTCTCTCTGTCAATTCTCATATGTGGCTATCTAGGCATATTCTCACTGCACACTATTCATTTATTATTCTGTTCATCAACAGAAAGCATTCCTCTCACCTCCAGCTTCACCTCTACAATATCTCCAAGGCAGCATATTCCGGTGGCCTGTCTCGATCCTTATCTTTGTTCTTCATCCTCCTTAAAATTCGATATGTTTAATCTTCAGCTCTCCTAGGTTACTTTCATATCGGCCACCTCTCCCCCACTTCACACGCTTCTCCACCGATATACACTGGTCTCTTACCACCATATGTTGAAGTCCTCTTAATATCTATATGTTTATGTCCAGGATCTAGCTCACAGCTTGTTCGATAATAATAATTCCATATGCACTTCTACAATACCGGGAGCTCAGGCGGTAAAGTGAATGTCATTTCATTTTTTTTTAATCTTTACATAGGTATTGGTAGAGAGTGAATAGTATCTCTTATATTCTTGAGAATTTTTTTGTAGTCATGTCTTTATGAGATTAGTTAGCGTGTTCTTCGTCCCTTGTATAGTGATCTCTTCTATACGTTTGTCGCTTGCTCACGAGTCTTCCACTTTGCCAGCAACTGAATACCCCTTGGTCTTCTTCTTTTAATTTACGAATTTGAAGGATTCTCAGCATTATTTGACATTATAAAGATTTCATGCGCTTTTTTAACCGTTGTCTCTAATTTTCGCTACTATATTGGATAATACGCGAATATTTAGGTTTTTACGTTTACACGCTTGTACGGACTATATGATGATCTATGACGCCATGTTGGTGGTGTTCTTTATTCTTCCATTGTAATTGCTCGATCTAGTTTGCATCAATCATCCGCAGAGCTCTCATTCCCTACAGGGTGTTCGAGTGCTATCGAGAGTTTCGCTTGCTAAAGGTTTCTCAGCCCACGCATTTGCTATCACACAGGGAGCCTAGAACATTCTCTTTTACCTCTCAAACTATTTCCAACTGAATTCTTCTAGTTTTCAATTGCACAGCTTCTCACTATTTAATCCATCAAACATCGTTCTTTCCATAAGCTCTTTTGACATTTATAATATAACGGAGTTTAACAAACTTATCCTTTTACCTATCTCACGATCGTTTTGCAACACTTACAAACGGATTGACTCTCGAATGTCGCGGGCCGGTAGAAACCCGCCGGTACATACGCTCTGTTCAGGTTTTTAACAGTCGCTTTTTGTTATTAGTTGAGTCATTTAAGAAATCATTGATTTTCCTCGGCCATCCTCTACCCTCTTGCCTTCTCATATCTGTACCACGTCCATTTGATGGCTATCTCTAGTTGTTGTAAAGAGAGTGTTGCGTCATGCTATATCATTTCTGTTACATCTAGAAGAATCTTTATAATCCCACTCCCCTGGGCAGATGTTCCTGGTCCTTCCATTTAGCATCTTTAACGGGTGTTTACTCTACTTCACCCCAATTTTTACGTATCTAGTTCACTCTCGCTTTCTTTCCTCTCTCTCTCTATCTTCTCTCTTTTTTATACCTCTCACCCCCCCCCCCGTCGTTCCCTGTCCAACATGTCCGTTTAAGTCACCCAATATTACGATGTTTTCTTGATGTGACGCTCTATCTCATTTCACATTGGCAGGCTCTCCATGAAACTTTTAACTCTTTCTTTCAACGGGGGCTTACAACTGAAAAATTATAATACAGATCCAATCCGATCTTAGTTTGATCGAGAACGCCATGGATCTTTCATTTAACCTGCTTCATAATACACTTACTCTCTGTATGCTATGTTCTAGGTGTCTAAAATCTACCCCAAAACACCATGTTTTATCTTAAATCCTCCACTGTTAGTAGAAGCTGGTAATTACTATCACTATGCAAGTACACTATCAACCCTGCACCTCAGTACAGTCTAGGTTTCACAAACACCCAGAACATGCACATTATCTTATGGTTAATACAATCAGGAGCTACCATCTCTTCTCATTCCTTTTCTCCTTAGTGTTCAGTCCACATTAAGAGTGCATACCCAATGTTTTTTTCTTTTTATTAATTTCCAATTCTGAGTAGTCACCAAAATCTAACTAATCAGTCTCTTAAGATCAGTAAGGTTTCTAAAGTTGTTCCGTAAGGTTCAAAATATGAGTTACTTGAAGCAATGTAGGATTGGTGATCTGATTTGAGTGCTTGCATATAGTTCTATCCAATATAATTTTTATGTATATTAAGCTAGTATATAATATAGTTACAACAAAGTAGTTATTTACCAGTCTAACTGAAACAACGCATTGTATTTATATTTTCATCCCCATATAGAGTCAATATATCTGTCGATAGAAACCATTTACTTTAATAGGCAGAGGAGATATTGCTTATAAAATGCTTAAAAACCTTCATTATATTTTTAATGAGTATACGAAATTGATAATAATCCATAGTCCATCAGTTGTTCCACATACTAGTGATTGCAGCGGTTTGTTCATTACTCACCTCGTAATTAGGTTTTCGGAATACCGCTTTTGTTTTGTATATTTTAAATTATAAAATTTTTTAAAAGAACTGGAATAAAAATTTTGTCTCCTCCTCTTAGTCGTTAAATATCAATTAAATTTTGTTTAATAAATCTGGTTATATATTTATAATTTTTGACTCAAATAAAATAATTTTTTCAATAATTTTTGCTAGTTGCTTAGTTTATTGTCTAAATATATATTGGCCTTAACAAATGCGGTTCATTCTTTTTTCTCAGGCAAAATTAACTTCTTTTAGAATTCTTTCTTATTTTTTAGTGTTCTTTAGAAGATTTTTTATTCAGCCTTCATTCTTTTAGTCTCTTTCTCTAGAATTCTTCCTTTTTATTCTTTACCCCAGCTTTTGTTAATGTCGTCCAAACTTCTCGACTGGAATAAAGTATCATTGCATACATAATAATATATTTATTATTTATTTTTGAGATATAAAAATAAATATATTTATTATTATTAAATTACTGTAATTTAAAATTAAAATTTGCGATTTAATTAATTATTATTAAATTTACTTATTTATTTCATTTTATTTTTTATTATTTTTTGCAAAATTTTATTTTCTTGTTTAATTTTTTTTTTGTATTGAGTAAAAATTATTTAATTAATTATATATGTGTAATAAATGTGTTTTTTTTTTTATTTATGTTTTTTTTTTTATTTTATTATTATTTTTTTTTTTTATTTAGTCTTTTTTTTTTTTTTTATATGTTTTTTTTTTTTTTTTTTTTTTTTTTTTTTTTTTTTTTTTTTATTTTTTTTTATTGAAATAAAATACTCAAATTGTCTTTTGGCTTTTTTAGTTTTTTTTGTTTTTTGTTTTTTTTTTGTTTTGTTTGTGCGACGCGAAACAGTCGAAAGGTTAGATTGTCGCTATTGAGTTTTTTAGGTTATTATGTGGGATGTTTTTGTTTTGTTATTTTGTTTTTTTGTTTTTGTTGTTATTTTTTTGTTTTTTTTATTTTGGTTTGTGTTGTGTATTTTGTTTGTTGCGTTTTTGTTTTTTGGTGTGTTGTTTTTGTGTGTGTTTTGGTTGTTTTTATTGTTATTTAATTAGAGTAATTATATGATTTATATATATGAAAGGATATATTAATTATTATATAAGTTATTTTTATGACTAATATATATCATATTGAGTGGAATAATATAGTTTAATAAGAGATAAGATAATAATTATATATAGTGTTTGGTTGGTGTGTGTATCGTTTTGTTTCTTTCTTCGAGTTCTTCGCCTGGGTATGGGTGTGATGTGGGGGTTTTGTTTTCTGGCTTAGTTGATGTGGCGTGTGGCGAGTGTGTTGAAATGATGGTTGGCGGGCGTGTTTAATATTGTGGGGCAGTGGGAGAGAGGATAATGGGTTTACGAGTAAGGGTGATAATCTGTGAATGGTGGTGTCGAGTGAGGGTGGTGATAAACGTTTATATTGTGTTATGTTCCTGTACGGTCCTGGGTTTTGGGTGTGTGGTGGTGTTTTTCTTGCTGATCCTTTTTTGGAAAGGGTTTGCGGTGTCTTTTCTTTGTGTGACTTTCCGTGTTGTTCGAGTGTTTTGTTTAGTTTTTTGTTTGAGTTCTTTTGATACAGTATAGGATATTTTATATTTTGTTAATCTATTCTTAGATTTAAATTATATTATAGAATATAGCTTCAATTTAGATACTTCTTCTTAGATTTATTTTGTTATTTTTTATGTTTGGGTATTTTGTTTTTCATTTATTTATGATATTTATATATTCTGCTCTTTTAAGGGCTATCTAATACGGGGGTTAAAACTTATTTAATCGTCTGTTTTAAAAAAAAAAACAAAAAAGATGTTTTTATGAAATTAAGCCTCAGCTAATTTCTTCAGTTTTGGGCTTCACATCGAGGGTGGTAAATTTAATGTTTTGAAAATAATCAGGTACAGTTGTCTTGCGTTTATGCTCAGTGAATAAATGTTCGTAAATTTTTACGGGGTTTAAAGCGGTGCTGGTATGCCCTACCTGTTAATCTATTAGTCGTGTAACCAATACTGTCGACCGTCGCTCAGACTCGGGACATGCGATTGGTACACGACATGTGATTATAATGAAGGGTGTCCTTAGTGAGGAGCAGGAAGAAATTTTTTTTCTTCTTGTTTTGTGTTATAGTTTAACTGTGATTTTTGAGTTACTTGTAGATTTAATGTGGGCGTTAATAATGCCGCTTAGGCATTTTCCTCTTTATCGAAGTCTTTTGCATTTGAGTTTTAAAAGTAAAATTATACTTTCAAGAGATATTGATCGTATTGGTCCTGTTGTTTGTAGAGTTGTTTGATGGTCCTTGTTTATTATTTTCTCCGCTAAATTTAAAGGGTGGTTTACAGTTAATCAGGTCTGTTTAATCTTTTACTTCGGCATCCCAGAGACTCCCAATCCGAGTAACAATTTATAAAAGCCATAATATATGTAGTGTTTTAACAATTGAATTCTTATATACTCCTGGGGAATAGGAGTTGTAATTAAGGTACAAACCATTATCAGTTGGCTTGACATGTATGTGTGGAAAAAGTTCCAATCATCAATTAATTTGTTTTTATATCCAAATAATTTTAATTATATTATATTAGATGTTTCAGATGTTAATTTGAGGCAAGAAAAGGCTTTCCAAGCGGTTGATAAACTGATGAATGCTGTATGATTAATAAATATAGTAAGGGGGTCATCAACGTATCTTACATAGAAGACTGGGTTGAATGTGTTGTTTTTCCCTCAAAATTTTATTTTCTAGCCTCCGCCATGTAAAAGTCAGCGAATGTAGGGCCTAGAGTGAACCATGGCAACACCTTTCATCTTTGGCTTCTCTGTGGGGTATTCCTTGCCATTGCATGGTTTAGATATACAATATAATCTTATATGAAATTTGAAAGTGGGGTTCAGTATATCATAATGCATATTTAATGAATTTTATTATCATTATAGTTACTATTTTTATTGTTTTTCTCTTTCATATTAATGTGCTGTTTTATTCGGTATAGCGGTATTTATTGATATCGTATATAATGGTTATCTTATTATGGTTATATGTTTCTTAGTATATTTTTATCGATTTTAGTAGTGTAGGATAGCTTATTGGGTGTGGAATGGGTTAAGAGGCGATTATTGTTGACGGAAATTATTAGTTAAAAAAAATAAAATCACTTTTCTACGACTTGTAATATAATAAGGGTAACATTTTTGTGAAAATTTTCGGTTAATTTTGTTAGGATTAGGCTAAATTTATTCATTATTGGTATTTGATTCTATATTCTGAAGAAATGGGGAACTAATATAATTTTTATAGTTTCCTATTAATTAATCTTTCCATAGTAATATTGATATATCATATAATGATGAATTAATTCTTTTTAGTATAATAGTTTAAGTTAGCTATTTATAAAGTTTTTTATTATTTTATTAAGTGATGTGGGGTTTAGGTATGGATGGGTGGGTTTGAGTGAGGACATAGGGGGAAGGTGTTTCATTATTTAAGATTCAACATCATACAGAGGTGGGAGCGAGGGACGCGTGTTATAGGGGGGTGGGGTTGGGTGGGGGGATTGGTTGTTTGGGGAGGTGTTCCGAGGTGGGGTTGAGGATGGGGTATTCGTGTATAATTATGGGTATCTAAATCCAATTATGTTGTGTTTTTGCAGTTTTTTTTTTTTTTTCTTTTTTAATTATGTTATTTTTTTTATTAATTAATTTTCTTCATTTTATGGAATGGCCTTTGCTCTATTAAAGATGCAATAAATTTTTTTGTACTGTTTCTGATAGAGTTTTATTATTGAGGGCAAATTTGGTGCTACGTCGACATGTATGTTAAACTATTTTGTTAGGTGCCTTGTCGACTGTTTTTGTTGATCTTTGTTATTCTTTATTAATAATTCTAACTAACCATTTATAGTTTATTACGTACAATTAATAATATATTTTATTTTTATTATATATATCTACCGTTTGATATATCTTATATTTTTATTTTCTTCCAAGTTCATATATGATTTAATTTTTTATCGTTTTTCACGTTTTCTTTTCCTGTTTGTCGTTTCTTTCTGTGCGTAGAGGGTTTTTGGGTCAGATGTGGTGAGATGGGGACTCAGGTCCAGTTTTTTTGGTCCTGATTTGTTGGTCCGGTGCGATTTTACAGGTTTGAGATCCTACCAATGTCTGGTCCCTGTGCACGTCCTCCTCAATTGTTTCCGGTGAGTGCTCCGCTCTCGGCTCGTGCTGTGTCCGCTGATGCAGCTTTTCTTGGGACTTGTACGTCGACAGTACTTATACCCTATTTTGTGATTACACCGAACAATTATAGCAAGCTTATTTTTTTACTATTTTTTAAACAAGCCCATAAAAGACACGCAATAACCAACCACCGCACCACACACAACCCACACACACACACACACCCCCCACCACACATTCTTCATTTCTATTAATATTTAATATTATATATTATTATAATATATATATATATTATTATTATTATAATGCTTATTAATAAATCATCACATAGTAAAATTTTTTATACGATAAATTTTTTATTTCACTTGAGCATGAACAAGTTTACAACTTTGTGTATGTGTGCTGCTGTTGTAAAATATTATATTTAAACTGTTTCCTAATATAAGTAATAGCGGATTTTTAATTAGATTATGAGTTGCATTTTAAATCACTTACCAAAAACGAGATATGGTTGTAAACACTTACTATTCCCAATTAAGTGATAGTAACAACCGAATAACTAAAGACTGAAAAAATAAGACATGACAGCTATATATGTACTATTTTAATTTTATTAATTCATAAATTTAAACGATTACTATAAAATCTACTGTACATTATTATTATAATATATAAATTATAAATGTTTTATAATCGTAATTGTCAATTAATTTCTCATTGAATTTTAATAATGTTATTTATAATAATTATTATTAATTATTATAATGTTAAAATTATGAACTATATATCATTATAATTAATTATCTTTTTAAATTTCATATATTATATATATTGTATATTATTTAATAATATTTTTTAAATTCATTAGTGTTAAAAATTAAATTTCAATTCTATTTTTAAAGAATTAATCAATCAACTCTAAAGTAAAGTCCGAGGTTTATTATCGAGAACGTAATTAATTATCAGAGGTCTATTATGTAATTTACTTAATATAACATTATTATATTATTATTTTATTATAATATGCTGCTCTTACTTATACTTTTTGTAAATATTTATAAATTTTTTCATGACTAATTATTTTAAGGAGTTGAAATATCAGCCTTTTGTTTATAAATAGTAATAATCGGTATAGTATCAACAATATGAGATATTTTGGGAGCTGGAAGCAAAAAATAAAACCCTATATTCACACCACACAAAAGCTGATCACCTAGAATTTCTAAATAATAATAATAATAATGCTTCATAATATAATAATCAATCACAATGAAATATATATTTTCGTGAATACTCAAATCCCAATATTATATATATTTTATCATAAAACGTGAAAATAGAAAAATTAATTAAATAATACTTACAATAAAAGAAAGACTCCCCGATGGTCCAATATGCAATGAAGCATAATGGAGTAATAATAATAATAAGTTATTAATTAATTAAGATGAACCACTACATAATAAGAATATTACAATTCCGAATTAAAATAAATCACTAAAAATGAACATATACTATTACATAAATAATATTTGGAGATATAATATTCAATTAAATAATAATCTTCTTGAAAATAATTGAATAATAAATATATATAATATATTATAATAATAATAAACCAATAGAATTATTTAATAGACTAACAAATAATAATATATCTTAAAAATTATTTTTGGAGTAGACATATATATATTCCAAATATTAATTAATAATAATAAATATTAATTTATTTAATATAATTAACTTAATAAATAAGGATAATACAATATATACGATAGTTATAAACCTATTATATGTTAATGGAATAATAATAAGATCTGGTTTGTGATGATCACATATGTTATAATAATAAAGCTTCATTAATTTTTATAGTATTTTAATATGACGCTTCACTAAGAGAGTTTAGTTATAAATAATTTTATTTAAATGTACTATATTATGATATATAATAATATTACTAGAGTTTATATATTAAATATATTATATATAAATATAAAAAATGAATAAAATTATAATGTTCATATATTTATTAACACTGAGGGGTTATATTATAAAGCGTATTCTGGTATTGTTCACCTATTATCTATATGATTAAATATTACTATTATAGTTATGAGTAAAATATCAATTTATATATACTGTCGACGTTCATACGCAGACTCGATATTACGTATAGACTAATATGATATAGAATATATAATATATTAGGTGATAACGTATAGTTATATATATATAACTATTAGAGTAATATACTATATAGTAGAGTGTAATTATTAAAAATATATATAAAAAATAAATAGGGTTATATTACTTTAATAATCAATAGAGTAAGCAGGAAGATAATATAGTATATATATTTATTATTACTGTTTTTATATTGAGTGTAGCATATCAATAACTGGTAATTTTTGAGATTAAAATTTAGTTGGTTGAATATAAATATATATATAGCTATATATACTATTATAATATATTAATATTATATATATATATATATATATAGTACTATATATAGTATATTAGTATATTCATTTGTATCAATCCTTTGGATTAATCTAAGTAAAGATTCCTTTATGGGTTAATTAATAATGGTCTAACCAATTTAGAAATTAACGGAAACTATTCTAGAATCACTATTTTGTAGTGTCTTTTAAACTGATTTATTCCTTATTGTAACTATACTCTAGTTTATGTATTATATGTATTATTAATTATTATTCTTAGTTATTATTATTCACGTTCATTATATTATTCTTATTATTATTATTTATATCTTATTAATTATTATTATTATTATTATTATTATTAATTATTATAATTATTCATTTATTATTATGTATCTAAAATACATGGCCATGAGCCGCGTTGTTTTAAAAGGACTGTTAGATAAGACTCCTCTCACCCTTTGGTAAAGTCGTGCCAAGATGTCAAATTGAGGGCAGGGCATTTAGGAGAACTTCGAATGAGGCGATTCATGCCCAAGGCTTGAAGCCAGGATTGTGTCTAATAACCTGCGCGCATGCGGGGAGTCAGATGGGCGCGACCTTTCGCTCTCTTGCACGATTTGACTTATATAACAATCATGGCTAAAATTATAACATCAAATTACAATCCAGTTTTATGGGTGATTGTTGGCAAGGGAATTGTTCAGAGTGAAATATACTTATGAATCTATCTATGGGGTTCAATTTCCATTATTATTTGGGTATCTGACTAATCACTCAAAGCAATGATGTCTGGGCTCCTGCATTCAAGACCATCAAAGTTGATAATAATGATAAATTTCTTTATTAATTCTAAGATATTGTATTATAGGGTCATTCTTATTATCGTATGGCCCGCATCAAATTCTTTTGGTTAATTATACCCTTACGAATTAAGTTGACTCTTTCTTTGATATTCAATCTAGCCCCCTGGTTTGTGATATTAGATTTGCAGTGAAAAAGTGCCATTTAAAACATAAACTATTTGAAAAAAAAACTGTGAAACTATCACAAACACACGCGTCACGTATGTTTGTGCATTAAATAAACAGTGATTCTAAAAAAATTAACTACGTGAAGATACAATGTTTTCACTAAAATAAAAAATGTCGTAAGTGTTTAGATCAAAAAACCGGAGCAACAAGCCATTCAACGTGGAAAAAAAGAACAATTAAAAACTAAAACAAAAGGACGCGTAGTACAGAAGAGCGTCACCACCTAAAACGTTTTTTGAGAAATCCAAACAAACTATCATTATTTATGGCCTAAAATGTGTCGCCAAAAATTTTGAAATCACCAGCTCTTTCGAGTTGAGAAATGATCAACGAAGAGCTCACTGAGAACAAATTTTTTATCAAACAATCACCCCCAATATCGCCACGACTTTATTTCGCCTCCCACTAGAAGGGGAAGATTTTCTTCACCTACCACATGCAAAATCAATGACTTCAACCTACACATGCTAAAATATCACTCGACTTCAAATCCATCTAAACAGTAAAAATAGAGGGAAGAAACATCAGCACCCCCTCTCCAATTGCTGCCTTAAACATTTTCCCACCATGCGAAGAAGAATTCTAGTTACCTCATTCTAAGATGGATACCCCAAATAAAAAACATTCAATTTCTCCCATACAAATGGGGTGATCCTTGCTCGTAAGCACGACTGAGCCTAGATGCTAAGTCTTGAAGAATACTACAACAGCACCTGAGGTTTGTTAAATAAAATTAGAACAGTGTATAAACTTCTATGTATTAAATAATTAATATAGTGAAACAATTGATCATATGAATATATAAATATAGTAATAATAATATTATTATTTTAAATATATAATAAATATATAATATATTTTTTATATATTAATAATAATTTATATAATTAAATAATAATATAATAATAATTATAATAATAATAATAATAATAATCAATAATAATCAATATAATAATAACAAAAATCAATCTATATATCTTAATATTAAGAGAGCGAAACAATGTGAAAATATGGCTGCTTAGGAGAAATATAATAAAATCGTGTGGTTGAGAAGTTATGTAAACGCAAGAACCCAAAATTGGGGCGAGCTCAGCGCAATAACAAACAAACATTCAAACACGTGTGTGTGTGAACCAATTCAAATATGAAATTATTAAAATAAACTCCAAATATTTGACGTACTATGATCATCCATATAAATATCTTTTTTTCTTGTTTTCTATGCTAACATAATCTTTTTAATCGTGTTAATAGTTGATAACATTTAAAAATAATGCACACATAGGATAGCAATGACTAACATGCTAAAAATATTTCTTTACCTTATTGGTGTAATCTTTTATATGATTTGTTGGACTTTTATCCGGGGCTCGAGTTCACATGTATTTGATAAGAGTAAGAGAGCATGGCTTTCAATTGAGCGGTAACATTTAAAATTATTGGAGTCAGACGCGATCCATTAGGTACACTAGGGTCTGTCGGACGAAATGATAGCAATGCATAGTACATGTTGTTATTTTTGTGGGAAACCATGTCGAACAAGTTTGATTTAGATAAATATTTAGTTAGGTGGATTAATTATACAGAGGTATATGAAATGTCTTTCTCAGTTCTTCGAAATTTTTTGTGATCTAAGAAAGTTGTAAAAAGGTCTTAAGCATGCCTCGAGAGACAAAATGAAATTTACAGGAAAAAGCTTGCAGCTGTTTTTTTGCTTTTTCATAAATCTGAAATATGTTCCGAGCATTACATAATGCAAAATTATCTGACAATTATACTTTTTAATAGTTAATTGTTCAAAATTACTATTTTCAATGATGTTGATAGTTAATTTGGACAACTTAGGAATAAATATGCTTATTAATCCCAGTAATTATTTTTTCAAATGTGGGGTTATTTGTATATTTTTAGTGGTTAGGAATGAGTTACCCAACTTTTAAATTACGACTGGTCTGTTCATAGCTTTTTAAAAATAGTTTTCGGTTATCTAGAGGGCGTATCTTTCCTTTAATTATGTTTCTGACGAGCATCTTTTAAGTGGGAATCGCGTTTTAAGATACATTCACTACTTCTATAAAACTATTTACTGTCTTTTTATCTATGTTCATTGGAAAAACAATCTTTCTAGTCATTTAAGAATATATCAATTAATTTAAAAAATATTCTCTTGCTTTACCATTATTAAATAATTCTTTTTATATTTAAATATTTTTTTTACATTATATTTTTTCTGTTTTACGTTTATTCGAATGTTGTTTTGGTTTGAGTAAAAAATTTTTATTTTTGCTTATTTGGTAATCATTTGAATATAATATTATAGTTCTAATAATTCTCACGTCTGTTTTATGTACTATTTCAATAAATGATAATTGATGGAGTGTATTATAAATTTTTATTTAGTCTTCAAATAAAATCATCTGCTTTACATAAGTTTATAATTTTATGTAACTATTATTTTATTTCTAGAGATTATTATTTCAATGCAAATTGATTATGACATAAAGCGCTGATAAACTTTTTATATTATTTAAAATAATTTTCTAGGTGTGAAGAGATAATATCCCATGGTGTAACAAAGGAACAGTGCTCGTTAATGAGAACAGCTTAGTCCTATATGTTATATCTCAAGCGATTCAGGCATGCCAAGCGCAGAAAAGAAAGGGACCAAAAAGTCAATTTTGTAGCTAGAGTATCATATGTAATTATCCTAGTTAGAGTTGGCTTTATTCAATTTTAATACATTCGTAATGGGTTTACATCTAAGACTATTGGGTGTATTCATTCATCTTGCATTGCTCTGTTTTTTTTTTCCTAATTAAAATAACTTCTTCGTAGAAACAGTATGTAGTCGATATAAAAATTTCTAAAATTAAATTTAATAGATTAAGTAAAAGTTTACCATAAAACCAAGATCAAAACGACAGCTCGGAAAACGGAAAACGGGAGGTTCCACGCCTTCCTATTTCCTCCCGCGCAAAAGCCGAACACAGAACAGCTGGTCAAGAAAAACAAAAACTAAAATCTTCCTCCCGCCTTTTTCTCTAAAATAAATAAAATAAAAAAAACAACCAAACCGAAAAAACTCAAAAAAAAGAAAAAAAAAAAAAAAGACTCGAATAAACAGAGAAGCATAAATGGAAGAAGATAAACGAATACCATTTTATCGATTTTCGATATTTGAAGGGACTTTGAAGACGAAATTGAGTAATACTTTAAGTCATCTGAAATCAGTGCATAATTAAGAAGTCAAATTCGCGGAGAGTTTTTATGCCGTCGCAAATGAAGAAAAGAATTATTTATTTTTATTCAGAAATCCTGAAAAGTAACGGCATCATCAAAATGGGAACCACGTGAACCGAACAGAAAATAGAAGAAATATTGGTAAAAACTTTTATAAACTTTGACGACAAAGTACCTAGTTACTTGATTATAAATGTCATTGTTATGTTAATCGATATTTTGCAAAATTTCGTTATCTTTCTTCTCATGCATGCCTCTTTCTGACTCCTCTTCAGAAGGTTTTGGGTGAAGGAAATATCTGTAAAAACATAAACAAAGGTGATATTCACCTGTGTTTATGAGGCAGCTAATTTCCTTTCGGCACCGGGATCTACCAATGTGAGCTGGTAATAATAATAGGTAATTAAATGCAAACCAATGTACGCACAGCATGTGTGCTTAAAGATCCTGTACACCTGTGTATCTATGTACCATTCTTTAATATTTACATGTATAACAAGCGAGCTTTTTGTATAAAAACTGTTATAAGAGACTCCTCTCACCCCTTTGGTAAAGGCGTGACCAAGAGTCAAAGATTAGGCATAAGAACTCGAATGAGGCGAAATGCCAAGGCTAAACCGGGATTGTGCTACAACCTCACGCACGGAGAAGATGGGCTGCGGCCTGTCCTCTCTTCTCATTTGATTATATACAATCATGCATAAAATTATAATATCCTAATTAACAACCATTTATTATTGTTCCAATTGTCAAGTGAAATATATTATGAACTATCTATTGGTGCAATTTCCATTATTATTTGATCTGATTAATAAACTCAAAGCAATGATGCTCTCTCATTCAAACTACAAATTGATTAATGATTTTCATTAGTTCTAAGATAGTTAAGGTGATCTTAACAGCACATATATATATATATATATATATATATATATATATATATATATATATATATATATATATATATATATATATATATATATATATATATATACTCATGTCGATTTTCAGTTTCCATTTAAGCATAAGCCAATTTTCTTTTAAAACCTACTAAATTGAACGAAAGGAACAACAACGCTCATAGTGTTAAAAGTTTGAACTTTTTTTCTAATTAGTTAGTTAGTTATTGAAACAATAGAAAGTTAAATAAATTACTTTTTTTGTATATCACACAACGAAAGTTAAAGCAATGAACTAATTATTTTGAGAAATTTTAGTTTTCACTTTTTTTTTGTAAAATAAAACACACAAAAAAAGAAGAATTGGCCAAATCCTAGATACGTACTTTTTTCTAAATTTCTGACACCTTTTCAATACAATTTTATTTTAGGCTAAATATTGTGTAAGGCTTTGATTTTGCGACCAAATTTTGTAAAGAAAATAATTTCTTTTATACATTATTTTGCTTCACTAATTTTGTTAAAGGAAATTTTTTCAAACGTATGAATTTATTAATTTAAATATTTAGTACAATAATAATAATAATAATAATAATAATAATAATAATAATAATAATAATAATAATAATAATAATAATAATAATAATAATAATAATAATAATAATATAATAATAATAATAATAATAATAATAATAATAATAATAATAATAATAATAATAATAATAATAATAATAATAATAATAATAATAATAATAATAATAATAATAATAATAATCACACACATAACAATAACAATAACAAATAACAATAACAATACACCAATAACAATAATATATATATCTTTGTATCTGTTATATTGTTATTATAATTATTATATACATATATACATATTACATGTAAATACACATATATATTTTTATATATATATATATTATATATATATAAATATATATATATATATTATTATGTATATATATATATATATATATATATTATTATATATATTATTATTATTATTATTAAGATATATATATATATATATATATATATATATATATATATTTTTATTTATTATTATTGTTATATTTTTATATATATATATATAAAAAATATATATATATATATATATATATATATATATATATATATATATATATATATATATATATATATATATATATATATATATTACATATTGTTATTTATATATATACATATATTATTTATATATTATATTACATAATAGTAAATATATATATATATTATATATATATATATATATATATATATTATTATTATATATATATATATATATATTATTATTATATATATATATTATATATTATTATTATATTATTATTATTATATTATTATTTATACATATATATATTTATATATTATTATTATTACAGTAAATACATATATATATATTATATATATATTATATTATTATTATATATATATATATATATATATATATATATATATATATTTATATTATTAATATTATTACATATTATTATTATTATATATTATTATTTGTAGGTGAAGGTTATCATACAGGAAGGAAAAACTATAGACTTTTCAGAAAACTTTATTTAGAACAAAAGTTTACTATTAATATATAGAACCTAAAAAATCCCTGCATTAAAAATAAAATAATATATATTATATACAATTACTTCTATATATATACCAATATTTTTTAAATTATAAAATTTTGACAAGATAAAAAAATCCTTCCTCGGAAGTCTCAGCAGGAACACTGAAACCAAATGTGAAATGAAGACAAATTCCTAAATTTATTTTGTACTTTATTTGGTTGCTATTTTTCGTACTTAACATTCATTATTTTCCATTTTTTGAGTTTGTGACGTCACATGAAATCTTAAAAAATGTTTTTTTAAAGTTTTCGAACGACTATTTTATCTTCGAAATATATTATGTTATTTTCTAAAGAACTGGTGAAAAATAATTATAAAAACATTACAAAATTGCGAAATATAATTTCTATGTTATTATTCGTTGTTGTGACGTCACTTGAAAGATTATATATATATATATATATATATATATATATATATATATATATATATATATATATATATATATATATATATATATATATATATATATATATATATATATATATATATATATATATATATAAAAAAAAATAGAATACCTGAATAGAATGATGACAGAGCGGTGATTTGCCCTATATATAAGAAAAGAGATAAAAGAATTTGTAACAACTACAGAGGATAGTTTTTTACTGAATGTTAGCAAAATATACGAGAATATTGGAAATGAGACTGAGAATCAAAGTTGATGATAAGCTGGGACGTTGGCACTACGGTTTCAGAAGGGGAAAGAGTACAATAGAACCAATCTTCCACATGAAAATGATGAGAGAAAAAACAATAGAATGGAATAAAGGAGCAGATGTGGCGTTTATGGACTTGTAAAAAGCTTTTGATAGGATTGATATTGAAAAACTATGGAACAGGAGTATGAAGTACCACAAAAACTAAAAAGAGCAATAAAAAGTACATAATGAGGTGCAAGAAATAAGATAAGGGGAGAATTATGAGAGGAAGGATGGTTTGAGGTGAGTTCAGGAGTGAGACAGGGCAGTGTGCTCTCGCCCCTGCTATTCATATTATACATGGATTATGGACTGAAGAGAATATGTAGACAGGTGGACAATGAGCACACACTACTATACGCAGATGATGCAGCATTGATAGCAGGCGAGGGGGCGGATCTGCAGGAAATGTTGAACAGATGGAATGTCCAAATGGGAGAAATCGGTATGAAGATGAACACGGAGAAGACGGAAGTAATGAGAATAGCTAGAGAAAGAACAGAGCTGAATATCATGAGTAAATTCAAATACTTGGGAGTGGTGATGGAGGTGAGAGGAGGTCAGGGAGGCGAAATTGGTGAGAGGATAAAGAAGTTCTCTCAGAACGTAGGAGCATTTTACCCAGTACTGAAAGAAACAGCTATACCAAAAGAAGTAGAAATGGTGATATATAAAACAATACTGAGACCATTACTAGTGTACGGATCAGAATGCTGGGCACTAAACACAACACAGATGAGAAGAGTGGAGGCGGCGGAGATGAGTGTGCTGAGATTGATTGAGGGAGTTACCCTGAGAGATAGGCGGAGAAGTGAGGAAATACGGAGAGAGCTGAGAATTAG
>JABUQX010052133.1:0-7500 GCA_015478945.1 Trachelipus rathkii
TATATATATATATATATAGTATATTGGGTTATTATGGTAAAGATATAGAGCATATATATATGTTACATATATATATTATTATATAAAAGATATATATATATATATACATATATATATCAGGCTTAGTCCACACAAGTAATTTGTACTTGTACTGGACTTAAGTACATTTTGAGTACTCTGTACTTGTACTTGCAGTTTCCTAAACCAGTGTGTACCTGTACTTGTACTTCTGTACTTGAGCCCTTTGTACCTCTGGTACTGGTGCTTGGTACTGTGCGCCTTTTGGCATTTTTTTAACTTTCCAATAT
Source organism: Trachelipus rathkii (assembly GCA_015478945.1). Classification (NCBI taxonomy): domain Eukaryota; kingdom Metazoa; phylum Arthropoda; class Malacostraca; order Isopoda; family Trachelipodidae; genus Trachelipus; species Trachelipus rathkii. Next base: position 309 of record JABUQX010052133.1, read on the forward strand.
TTTTTATTTTTTTTTTATCATTTTCCTACGTGTTGCATATTATTTATTATTTTTATATATGTATTCTAAATAAATTTCCATTTATGAACAATATAAAGTATGTCATTTTATAAATATATATATATCGTGTATATATATATATATATATATATATATATATATATATATATATATATATATATATATATATATATATATATATATATATATATATATATTCAAAACCTTTTTTCCCAAGACTGGGGTGGGTAAGGTGAATAACATGCACCGAAACAGAAAAGTAGGTGGTAGAAGAATATGACACAAGTCGAAAGAAAGCCCAGCCTGCCTCCCTTACCTATTAGTGCAATCAGAAAATAAACCCTAGAGCTTCACAGGACCGCGACAGACCCTCACTCAGTGAATCTCGCCAATGGGCTCATCCTTGGGCCCGTGCCACAACTATACACCCTCACAAAACCCTGCCACTCCTATTATGCACCTTTCTTTCTCGCTCCCCTGCCAAACTCCTCATTACATCTCACCTCCTCCTCCAGATGATCTGCTTACATTCAATAAACTTGAGCCTGGCTCCGCATAGTCGATTTCCAACACACTCACCACTATACATCCGCTTGTAACTTCCAACCCACTATCATCATCCATCTCTTACATGACCAAACTTCATCTCAATGTACTTTCATTTATTCTCTCATTTATCCCTTTTTTCACACCATACAACCCTGTAATACGTTCATTCCTTATTTTATCAATTCTTCTCACACCTAACACGCCCATAAGATTGTCCATCTGAAAACATTGCACTTTAGATCTATACCTCTTATTCCAGACCATAGTCTCACTACACTACATTAACACAGGTGAAAAACATCCCACGCAAGATGTCCCTTAGCGCACTCAAGCACTTAGTCTCTTTTTACATCCACCGTGATTTAATTACAATCTTCAGCCACCTTCCTGCAATTCAACACAACTTTCCTACTACACTTGGCATCATCCGTTCCATTTTCGTCCAACATATATATCCTAAATATTTAAACTCAGTCACTTGTTCCAGCTGCTCACCATCTAGCATAACTTCACACCGAGGACTGTTCTCATTCACAACCATAACCTTACTCTTATCTACGTTTACCTTCAAACCCATCCTTTTACACACTCTGCCAAATCTCTCTACCAATCATCTCAAATTCTATTCAGATTCACCGCACAAAACGATTATATATATATATATATATATATATATATATATATATATATATATGGGGGTGATGGTATAGGGTTGGTGGGTATAGATATAGGGATATATAAACATACATATATTAAGAAAGTCAAATATATATTATATATATATATATATATATATATATATATATATATATATATATATATATATATATATATATATATATATATATATATATATATATATATATATATATGGGGAGATGGTGATTGATTGGATTTGGAAGTTGTATAACAACGCGTTTATGGAGGGTATAGTTCCGAGGGATTGGAGGAGAGCAATAATAGTACCCTTATATAAGGGTAAGGGGGATAAGGTAACTGGGGTAGGTATTATAGGGTATTAGTTTATTGAGTGTTGTAGGGAAGATATATGCTGGTATTTTGGTCGAAAGAGTGCGTCGAATGACTGAAGAACTGATTTGAGGAGGAACAAGGTGCGTTTAGAAGTGGTAGAGGATGTATGGATCAAATCTGTACATTCAAAAAAATGATTGAGATAATGATGGAGGAGAAGAATAAATTGTATTTAGGATTTATGGATTTGCAACAGACGTATGATAGATTATTACAGAAGCTCTATGGTGTTAATGATATAGTGTTGGTGGTAAGCTTCTGAATGGAATCAAAAGTATGTATGACGATAGTGAAGCTTGTGGAAGAATAAATAGAGGTGAAAGTGATTGGTTTAATATTAATAGCATTGTGAGACAGGGATAAGCCATGTCTCCTTGGCGATCCAATCTGTTTATGGATGAGGTTATTAAAGAATTAGGTAGGGGTGACAAGGGATAGTGTTATAATGATGTAGAATGGAAGAGAGTGGAGAGTTCCCTCAACTCTTATATGAGCTATGATTTGGTTTTTGTGTGGCGAATCTGAAGAGAGAGTTTGAGAGGACTGGAGAGAGATTTCGTAGGGTGTGTAAAAGTAGGGGTTTGAAAAGTAAACGTAGATAAGAGTAAGGTTATGGTTGTGAGTGAGGACAGTCCTTGTGTGAAGTTATGTTAGATGGCGAACAGCTGGAAAAAGTGTCTGAATTTAAATATTTAGGTTATATGTTGAATGAAAAGGGAGCTGATGATGTAGCGTGTAGTAGGTAAAAATTGACACTAAGGTAGTTGGTGCAGTTAAATCGTTGGTGGATGTAAAGGGACTGTCTTGAGGCGCTAGGTCTTACATGAGGGTATGTTGTTACCCGTGTTAATGTATAGTAGTGGTAGTTTGGTGTGGAGAATGGGGTAAAATGAGAATAAATGAAAGTACGTTGAGATGGTGGTTTGGTCATGTGGAAAGAATGGATGATAGTCGGGTTGGCTAAACGGATGTATATTGGTGAGTGTGTTGAAATCGACCGGATGGGGACCGAAGAAAATGGATTGAGTCAGAAAGGAATGCCTGAGAGAGAAATGTGTAGTTTGGCAGAGGCTTAGAAGAAAGGCGGCTAGCAGGAGGAATGGTGGGGTTTTGTGGAAGAGGTATGGTTGTGGCCCACCTGGGCCAAGGGAAGGGAACCCCACATTGATTCCAGCTATCATAGTGAGTGGGTCCATCATCCCGTGAAGCCTTCTAGGGTGGATTTTTCTGACTGCGACGAGTTCTCACTAATTGGTGTATAAAGGGGGCGGTAAGGTTGTGGGTTTCTTTTTACTTGCCTCAAATTCTTCTCTACTTTTTTTCTGTTTGGTGCATGTTAGCACCTTACCTCCAGTCTTGGGGAGAGAAGATGAGTGATGATGATGATGATGATGATGATGATGATGATGACGATGATGACACAATATCATCAATAATATTGAGTATATATATATATATATATATATATATATATATATATATATATATATGAAGAGCATAGCATATATATATATATATATATATATATTATATATATATATATATGTTATGTTATATATGTTATGTTGCTAGTTATTATTACAGTTAGTTATATTATATAATTAAAAATATATTTACATGAGATATTTGAGTTATCCATATTTTAAAGTTTTCTTTACCTTATAATTGGTTTTGTGGCTACCTTTCCTTTTTGTTTTTCTTTCAAATTCAGATATTAGAATTTAAATATATTAATTGTTTTTATCAGAAATGTGCAATAAGAACAAGTAAATGTTATTTTAATTTAAATTTTTTTAAATAAAAACGAGTGAGATTTATTAGATTCTAGGTAGGAAAAACAACTTGTAAAAAAAAAAAAAATTAAATTCACTAATATTTATTGTACACAGTCTTCGAATTTTCTCTCCGCTTTTTCTGAGAGGCATGATCCTTTACCATTTACAACGGGTTAAAAAATAGATTTATTCAATGGCTATGATTCCTACACTTTTTGTTTAAATTTTACATTATCTTTCATTTGTATTATGTAATTTATTCTTTCAGATGACCTATTTTCACAAAAAGAGAATTTTATCATAACTTTATAAATTTGAAGAAGCTCGTTCGTTTCTATAATAACTCGTGCTAAGCACGAGTGTAGGAGTCGCTCTGGATACATATACATATTACAGCATAGGTATATACTATATTGTTGTTGTTGGTTATTATTGTTATATATATATATATATATATTATATATATATATATATATATATATATTGTTATATATATTATATATACATATATATATATATATATGCAAGTTTCATAAAGTAATTTGTAATTTGTAATTCTGATCCTGATACCATGCACTGTAATTTGTACTTTGAAACGTAAACCTAGAGTACTTCTTGTACTTCTGAACACCCTGTGAGTACTTGTACTTCTGTACTCCTGTACTCCTGGAAAAAAATGTACTTGAACCCAACCCTGATATATATATATATATATATATATATACGCATATATATAAGAAAGGTATATATAAGTTATAGTTGTTACATAGTATATATGCATATACATATATATATATATTGTTATGAGCATATATATATATATATATATATATATATATATATAGTAATTTCGATGAGTGTCGCCTACATGAGGCGAAACTGTTTGCCTCGCACCGGAGTGGGAGTCCATCAAAAGGATGGATCTTTTGCCCCAGGGGGAAAGCAACAAGAACATTCGACAACCCCCCCCTCCACTAGGAGGGTCACTGCCGACAGGTGCCAGGCGGATGCCGAACCCACAGGTCATGGACAACTTTGTTTTTCTGATGTCTTTATCTCACTCTTTCAACAATGTCTCCTGTCTGTCTCTTCTAGCTGTTTCTTTTTTCTTGGTGATGGGACTGCTTCTCCTTCGGTCGGGTGATGTCGAGAAAAACCCAGGTCCCCTTAGATATTACTGCCCCATATGCCAACTACAAGTCGAACTAAATAGCATCCAATGTTAAAGTTGTCTCAAATGGGTTCACCTGACCTGCTCCCCATTCCAAACCTTCCCAGAAATAACTCAGGCTACTACTGTGCTAATTGCAGCCCACCTCCTATTATTCAAAATCCCCCTCTTCCCAAAACTAACCCCCTAACTCTCAATATGTTACAATTAAATATCAATGGCCTAACCAATAAATCAATAGAACTCAACCATTTCCTCAAAAAACACAACATCCATATAGCCATCATATAAGAAGCCTCCCTCTTCCAAAACACCCCACTCCCCACGTTTTATGGTTATGATGCCATCTACTCCCCCACCCACCCACCCCAACACTCCCTCTTAACACTGATCCATAACAACATTACTTACCACAACACAACTTCTGACACTTCCACTTTATTACCAAACGCTCTAATAAAATCCCAATCCTGTATAATCCTCCTGAACAAGATCACCTATAACATCTTCAATCTCTACATTAGCCACCCCACCTCCCCAAATCCCCCCCTAAACAACCTCACACCACCACTAACAATTTTATCCACATACCCAAATCTCATCCTCTGAGGCGATTTTAATGCCCACCACACTGCCTGGTATAAAGACCACCCTTCCGACCCCTGAGGCAACCATATCCTAAACGAATTGGAATCCCTAAATATCCTTAATTCTAAAAACCTCCCCACCCGAATCCCTCCCCAAGTCAATCAATCCCCTACTTCCACAGTAACAATTCTGTTCCCCTCACCTACACACTTCCCTTACCTAACATGGGACCAATTACTGACCTACAATCGGACCACCTTCCTATTCTTCTTTCTCTAAGCACCCCCCAACAATCCCCCCCCCAAAAAAAACTACTACATACACTAACTACAAAAAAGCAAATTGGCCTGCATACACTGACTATATCGAATCCCACATAAACCAAATACAAATCCACGATACAACATCCCTTCACACCTCCATCACTCACCTAAACAATACAATCATCAAATCTGCAAACATTCATATACCCAAAGGCCACAGAAAATCATACAACCCTAAGCTTAACCCTAATATCAGCCAACTCATTAAACAAAGAAACTCCCTCTGAAAACTCATTCCTTATACCCCACACATTTCAAACCAAATAATAAACCTAAACACCCAAATCTCTAACCTCATAACCACCAACACTACAAATAAGTTTTCTGAATACCTACAACAAAACATCTCGCGCATAGATAACAAGAAAACCTGGCAAGTCATTAAAAAATTAAATAACTCACAAAACAACCCCCCACCATCCCACGAATCCCCATCTTTACCCAATAACTCCCTCCCTTCCCCTAAACAATAATCAGACAGTTTTGCTAAACATTACGCAAACATCTCCCGTAAACCAACACACCCTGATTATAGGAAAACAAAAAACAACTCAGAAAACTCAAATCAGACCACAACCTCCCACAGGGTTCACACTGAAATTTTGAATTTGATTTCCCTGACTTTCCCTGACATTCCCTGACCAAATCCGCAAATTTTCCCTGACCAGCGTTTTCGTTACTTTTGATGTATAAAATATCTATTAATCATTATTGCAGCCTATTTACTCAGTTCATACATTAAATTATTGAAAATTTACTTTAGAAACTGTTCATCATCATGGATGAATTTAAAAAAATATTTTATTTTTTTTAGTAATCAGCCTATACCTTCCCCATAGCTGTCCAATGCACTTTTTTTATTTTTTCCAAAGGTAAACAGTTTTATTTATACAAAAAGGAAATAAATTAAAAGCTTACATTAATGGACTAGGGGAATAACGTCCACTGTGATCACAAAAGTTCTAAATGGGAAGATTTAGGTTAACTTTTTCTTCTCAAGCATCTGAATTTTTGATTTTATAGCGTCTTCTTCTGTCAAAGCTTTCAGTTTTAACATCTTTCTCTGCTCTTCAAGTTTATAGATCTGTATGGATAATTTTCTTTTTTCAACCTTTTATTATCTTGTTCTTCTTGGTTCTGTTTTTTGACTCTTGAGATGGTTCTTTCATTTCTCCTATGCGGGCAGCCTCCTTACATTTGTCAACATTTATTGAGGGGTATAGGAACTTTATGAATACTTTCATGAGATCTTATAGCATTATGCACTGTTCTTTGAGAAATCAGACTATGTTCTTTCAGATTCTCCACTGAAATTGCTTAATTTATAGAAAACCCTCCTTCCACTGTCACATTTCCATGCGAAAATATCAGTCCTAATTTAATAATTTGCCACAATTCCACATAACATTGATTCCCAGGTACTATAGAAAAAAAAAACATCCTCCTAATCTCCACACACCTAGAGATGGTGGGGACTCAATTCTATCAGAAAACCGCAATCCAACCCACCCTTGTCACCAAATTCTCTCCAATCCCCCTCGACAAAGACTAAAATCCCCCCCTTTTTCACCAGCTCAATTCTATTACAACACTTACAATATAATTTCCACGCCCCCTCCCAATAGGTCATGGAATAAATATATCCATATCCATCTAACCAACACATACCTTCAAAACCGCCCAAATAACAATTTATTAAACACCCCCTCCCCAAAACTTTCCCCTAGAGAAGA
>JABUQX010052133.1:17500-26618 GCA_015478945.1 Trachelipus rathkii
CGGAAGACCGTGTGGATGTTGTTCGTGCTTTTCCTCTTCAGCAGTGTCAGAAACAACTTCGCCAGTATCTTGGTATGATCAACTTCTACCACCGCTTCCCGAGTTCGGCGGCCGAACTCCTCTGCTCTCTTTCGCCTTTAGAAGAGAGGCAATTTCACCAAGGTTTAATGAACGGATTTGGCACTTACTGCTTTCGACGCCTCAAAATAAACACTGACATCTGTAACTCTACTTGTACATCCTCAGGACTCAGCTCCCACCAGAATTTAGGTAGACGCCTCCAATTTTTCCGTCGGTGCCGTCCTGCAGCAACGTCTGAATGATGAATAGCCACCTCTTGGATTCTTCTCCCGCAAGTTGCAACCTGCCGAGACTCGCTATAGCAACTTTGGCAGGGAACTTCTTGCGATCAACCTCGCGGTCCGTCACTTCCTGGAAGACAGAAAGATCCACATACTCACTGATCACAAGCCGATCACCTTTGCCATGGCATCTGGTCATGAAAGACACTCGCCCGGAGAAGCTCGTCACCTCGAGTATGTCTTGCCAATTTACGACTCATATTTGGCATATCTCTGGAGTGGACAATTTAACTGCAGATCCCTCTCGCGCATTGAGGTTAACTCTCTATCTGCTCTACTATCCATCAACTACGAGGACATGGCAACTGGCGTCAGAAGACCCAGCTCTTCCACTAGGTTCTTCTCTAAAGTTCCAGTGGATCGCCCTACCCGGCATAGGAAAGAATTTCCTGTGTGACGTGTCCACTGGACATTCTTTCTCGTCCGTTCTTTCCTCTTTCATTTCGCAAACTTGTATTCCACAACCTGCACTCACTTTCCTAATCAGGTATGGTGGCTTCACAAAAGTTGGTAACATCTCATTTTGTTAGGGCCGACGTCAAAATGCGGGTACGTGAATGTCTTTCGTGTCAGCTTTCTAAGGTTTACACAAAAGCTCCTCTAGGCACCTTTCTGTCGCCTGGTGAACGCTTCGAAAGAGTTCACATCGATATCGTCGGTCCTCTTCCACCTTCAGACGACCATCGATACATCCTCACATGTATGGATAGTTTCACACGTTGAACTGAAGCCATTCCTCTCTATGTTGCTACAGCGGAATCCATGGCCAAAGCAAGCACTCACACACCTACACAGTTTATATAGACTAGTGCAGAGCTGTAACATTACTATTCTTGTGAGAATACACGACCGTGGTTCGACCTACCGAGGTATATAACTTGTAGAAAGTCACAAAACACCTTACCTGGTGTCATAAGAACCCCACTTTGTACACGTTTCATCACATTGAAATTTAATCATCCAGAAATATCTGGCAGCTTTTCCATTACTGTAATTAATTTATAATAAAAATATTTACATTAATAAAGTTATACAATTTAAAATAATAAAAAAAAACTATAAAACATAAGGTAAAATTAATTTTAAACAGAGACTTAACGAATTTTGGCTATAAGAAAATACATCTTAATTAATAACTGATTACCCAGTCACAAAATAACTAAACTGCTTTGAACGAACGAGCTTTATTTCGTCACAAACTTTCGGTTAGTAAAGGCCATTCTTATAGTTGTTATATATCTCCAATAAACATAATAAGCTTTTTAGAATTTGCTTGGTTCTGAAATAATGTCAATGTGAGGGAATGTGTTCAAGAAGCCTACCAGCATCTCCCAGCTTTTTTAATAATAATAATGATTATTATAAAAAGCGAATCATTGAAGAGTTTTAATTGAAAGGTACTAGGATTATGAAGCCTTCTACTAGTAAATGAGACTTTTACGTCATTAACTCTGCTGCTTCAAGAATTTCTAAGCAACATGAACATTAAAGTGAACGTGGTATAATAAATATGAATTAATGAATTAAAATAAAACACAAACTACAAAAAATATATAATTTTACAAAATTACAGGAAATTTTTAATCCAATTATAACAATGATGATAAATAAAATATATATATATATATATATATATATATATATATATATATATTATATATATAAACAATATAGATATATATTTATAATATATATTATATTATATATATATATATATATATATATAGTAATATATATATATATATATTATATATATATATATTTATATTCATATATATTATATATATTATATATAATATAATATATATATAGATATATAATACACAATAAATTTTTACTTTTCTTCTGTGTACGTTTTTTCGTTGATTTATATATTATATATCTATATATATATATATATATAATATATATATGATAACAATATAATATATATATATATATATATATATATGGGCAATGAGAAAAACCGAATAGTGATGCCCCTTGGCAGCTGAGGCATAGCCCCAGTGACAAATGTTCTCACCTTCCTCTACCTGCCATTAGGTAGGTCTTTGCGAATGGGGAATCCTCCCCTTCGCCCGGCTGCCCGAGCCACCTCAATACCGCCTCTAATGGTCCTCTACTTTGCCACTTTCTTCCTATCACCTCCTTCACAGTAGCTCTCATCTTTCAGCTCTGGCAGTATTGACAGTGAGTGACCCCAGTTGAGAGTCATGTCAGGAGGTTAATAATAATAATAATAATAATAATAATAATAATAATAATAATAATAATAATAACAATAATAATAATAATAATAATCAATAAAATTAATAATAATAAAATCAATAAATATAAATAATTAAATATATATATATATATAATATATGTATATATAATATATATAATATAATTATATATATAAATATATATATATTATATATATATTATATATATATATATATATATATATATATATATATATAATATATATATATATATATATATATATTGGGGGCTTGGATGGAGAGGAAGGTGATACGAAAGGAAGTAGGTAAAAATTAAGAGTGAGAAGTTAAGTGAGCAAGACAAATAAGGAATAAGTATGTAAGAGCGCTCGCTAGTAAAACGGTTTGAATGTGAACAAGTTGATACTGACAAATCTGGGGGCAAATGAAGGAAAGCAATTGTTAGTAGTGCAAGGAAGTATGCGGATGTGCAAAAGTAGGAAGTAAAGAATGTTAACAGTCGAATGGTGAATGAAGAGGTGATAAATGCGGTTAAAAGTAAAAAAAAGAAAAGCGTGGTTGAATGTACTAAAAGTGAATGAAGAATCAAAAGTAAGATGCTTGGAATTATATAAAAGGAGGAAAAAAGAATACTAAAAAGGTGTATACGTAGGAGATAAAAAAGAGGTAAATGAAACAGTTTGGAAGGAGGATGAAATGAGGACTTCAAGGGAAAGGCAGCTCTTCTGGAAAGAAGCACGAAAGGTTAAAGAATGAGAATAAGGGGAATCTGCTTAGAATAATGAATAGGGATGGGTGCCTTTGTAACTGATGAAATGGGGTCTGAGAGGAGTGTGGAAAGAACACTTCGAAAATCTGCACAAATATTAACAGTAATGAAGATGTGATGTGGAATGTGTGTGGGTTTGAGTGGTGCAAGAAGGAATAAGGTATTTTGCGGGATGAGGTTTATTAGTAAGGAGGAGGTAATGGTAGAGTGAAAAAGTTGAAAAGAATGGTAAATCTGCAGGTATAGATAATATTACTGGTGAATGATCAAAACCGGAGGCGAGATGGTGATTGATTGGATTGGAAGCTTGTTTAATAAAAGCGTTTTTTAGAGGGTAATAAGTTCAAAGGGATTGGAGGAAGAAGCGGTAATAGTACCCTTATATAAGGGTTAAGGGAAGAAAAGGGGAAACTGTAGAAATTTAGGGGAATAAGTTTATTGAGTATGTGGAAGGTTATATGCTGGTATTTTGGTCGAAAAGAGTGCGTCGAGTGAACTGGATGACTGATTGTGAAGAACAAGGTGCGTTTAGGAGTGGGTAGAGGATGTGTGGAATCAAATCTTTAAAACATTGAAACAAATGATTGAGAAAAAGTGAGGGAGAAGAAGAAATAAAATTGTATTTAAGGTTTTATGGATTTGCAAAAGGCGTTATGATAGAGTTAATAGGGAAGGTTTATGGCAGGTGTTAGTGATATATGGTGTTGTGGTAGGCTTCTGAATGGAATCAAAAGTATGTATGACGATAGTGAAGCGTGTGTAAGAATAAAATGGTGTCAATGGTGATTGGTTTAGGATTAACAGCGGAGTAAGACAGGTTGTGTTATGTCTCCTTGGTTATTCCAATTTGGTATTTGGATTGGGGTTATGAAAGAAATTCCGAGGTGGGGATGGCAGGAAATGGTGCTTAGAATAATAATAATAATAATAATAATAATAATAATAATAATGATGATGATGATGATGATGATTTGGTCTGTGTGGCGAATCTGAAGAGAGTTTGAGAGGATTGGTAGAGAGATTTGGAAGGGTGTGTAAAAAGGAGGGGGCTTGAAAGAAACGTGGATAAGAGTAAAGATTATGGTTGTGAGTGAGACAAGTCCTCGGGTGTGAAATGGTTAGATGGTGAGCAGCTGGACAAGTGTCTGAGTTTAAATATTTCAGGGTATATGTTGGATGAAGAAAAGGGAACGAACGATGCAGAGTGTAGTAAGGAAAGTTGTTGAATGGCAGGAAGGTGGCTGGTGCAATTAAATCGTTGGTGAATGTAAAAGAGACTAAGTCTTGAGTGCGCTAGGGTCTTACATGAGCGTATGTTGTACCTGTGTTATTGTATAAGTAGTGAGCCTATGGTCTGGAATAAGAAGTTTAGCTCTAAAGTTAATGTGTGTTCAGATGGACAATCTAGGGGTGTGCTAGGTGTGAAGAAGAATTGAAATTAAAGATGAGGAATGAATATATTAGCAGAGAGGTGTGGTGTGAAAGAAAAGGGGTAAATCGAGAGAATAAATGAAAGTAATGTTGAGATGGTTTGGTCATATGGAAAGGATGAATGAATAGTCGGTTGGTTAAGCCGGATGTATATGTGGCGAGTGTGGTTGGGAACGACCCGGTTGGGAGACCAAAAGAAAAAGTGGATTGATCAGTAAAGGAATGTTTGAAGAGAGAAATGTGAGCTTGGTAGAGGCGAGAAGAAAGGTGTATAACCAGGAGTGAATGGCGGGGGATTGTGAGGGGGTATCGTTGTTGGTCCACCTGGCCAAGGGATGAACGCCTTACTTTGACGATCTACCATAGTAAGGGTCCATCGCTGTCCCATGAAGCTTTTAGGGTGGTGAATTTTCTGACTGCGATGGGTTCCCACTAATTAAATGGTACTGAGGGGACGGTAAGGCTGCTGGGCTTTTCTTTCGACTTGTCATGTCTTCTACTGCTTTTCCTTTTCGATGCAAGCTACGCACCTTACTCCGCATTCTTGGGAAAATAATAAGGAAGATGAAGAAGAAGAAGATATCATATATAATATATATAATATATATATATATATATTATATATATATATATATATATATATATATATATATATATATTATAAAAAATATATAATATATATATAATATATATATATATATATATATATATATAATTATATATTATATATTATATATATATTTATATATATATATATTATATATATATATATATATATTATATAATATATATATTCTTCTTTTTTCCCCAAGACTGGGGGAAAGGTGCGTGACAAGCATCGGAAAAGAAAAGTAGTAGAAGAATTTGACAAGAAAATAAAGAAAGCCCAGCTTAAACCCACCTCTTTTATACCTATTAGTGAGAACTCGTCGCAAGTCAGAAAATCCACCCTAGAAGGCTTCACAGGACCGCGACGGACCCTAACTATGGCATATCGTCAAGTGTAGAGTTCTGTGGGGTTAATCCCCTGGCCCAGTGGGCCACAACCATACCCCCTCACAAAACCTGCATTCCTATTATTATGCACCTTTATTCTCGCTCTGCCAAACCTCACATTTCTCTCCTTCAAGACATTCCTTTACTGGACTCAATCTACTTTTTCTTCGTCTCTCAGCCGGTCCGATTCCCAACACACTCACCAACTATATATCCCTTAACCATATTTATATATATATAATATATATATATATATATATATATATATATATATATAATATATATATATATATATATATAATATATTTATATATATAAATATTCCTTTCTTTCTTTCTTCACCTTCCTCTTTGGCCCCAAGATTGGGGGTAAAGGTGCTGTACAAGCATCGGAAAAGAAAAAAAGCAGTAGGAGAACATGACAAAACGTCGAAAAGAAAGCCCAGCCTTACGCCCCCTCTGTACCATTAATATATTAATAATTAATATATATATTAACTTAATATATATATATATATAATATATATATATAATATATATATTATATATAATATATATATATATATATATATATATATATATATATATATATATATATATATATATATATATATATATATATATTCTATTCCAATTAATCTCAGACAACTTCGGTTATATTTTCTGAACTTGTTTTATCTCCGAATCGCCAGGAATCCTTCTGATTTTGTACAAAGATTTATAAGACCTTTCAATAATCATACGTTCTGATTCGGACCATTTGTGCCATTGAAATTTTGAATGTAGTCCTTTTTTTCCTTCGATTTTTATTTTGCCTTTAGCATTTCCTTCAACTGTATCAAGCTCTATTTTGTTTGCAAAGTTATCATTCAGGTAATTTTTGCCTCGCTTTAAATATTCTGGTAAAACAATTTCATCGTTGGGATCATAGTCAGTCACTAATTGAGTCCCAGTTTCTTTTCCCAGTAGAATTTCCTTCACAGTCAATTTTGACTCTTATTAGCGTCACTACTTGTAGTAGGAGCAATATATAATTCCTCCACCTCGTTTTCCTCAATACATTCATCTGCATTCAGTTCAATTTCCTCAAGAGTCTTACCTTTAAAAGTGTTAATTTTACCTTCATCCACTGCAATGAGTAGTTTCCCAACTTTAGGAAGTTGGTAAATATCGTTTTGTAGTCTATTAAAATCTCTATGGACTTTAATGTTATGCCCCAGCCACATAAACGTGGCCAGCTGATCTAACTCATTTTCTTGTAAATTTAGCATCTGGAAAAATGTAGCAATATGTTTACGCAGTTTGGTGCTTGTTATATAATCAGGATTGTTTGCACCACATTCTATTGCAAACTTCCTTATGCAGTCACTACCTCGTATATGAGAAACTGCATTTTTATATGTATCTGGAAACAAATATTTATTTTCAGGATTTACACAGATCTTTGGTCGGGTTTCAAGTAATATTATTAGAATCATCTGTTACTCCAGGGGTGAAAATAACAGAAATCTTTTTCCTCCCTTTCCCATTTATCTTAATTCTTGAATACGTTTTGCAGATCTCTCTCTCAATACTAGTAAGTGTGGATTCTACTAAATTTGTTGAGCTCATTCCCTTTTTGACATTCTTGTAATCTTCTACTTTTATTTTTGAGACCTTTCCATTTCGTTTTCTATTAAATAGAAAAATCGATGCTAAAACCAACTTGCTGAGTGAGCTCCATTGTTTTATGTTGCAATCTGCAAGTAAAGTTTTTTTTGCTTTTCCATATTTGCCGTCAAGTTTTTCTGAAGTTTTTGAATGTCCTTAGCTAGTGGGAGAATTGTGGGTTTATTCAACCTATTTTTATCTAAAGTCCGGTGCGCATTTACAGATATTTCTCACATCCATTCAATCACCATTAATTTTAAGAAATTTTTACAACATTTTACATGATCAGAGTCTCTCTTTTCATAACCTATCATAGAACTAATTAAGGCACATTTTCTCAAGCTGTGCCTTCAAGTTTCAAAGCTAGTGATGGATTTTTATATTCTCCACTTTCTTGATCATAGCCAGAGATATTCCTAACAGCTTCAATAACACATCTAAACTTGGAAGGATTTATACTATCTGACAAATTTTTAATAGAGGGGTTAATCTCTCTTAAGGTTTTCAAGAACCTAGCCAATTCCCTTAATTTTTGTGATATATAAATATGTGGATCAACATTATCACGAGTAATTAAATATAGCTTTTCCCCAAATTGTTTGATCACGGTATCGTTTTTGATAATTAAATTATATTGATCTACAATCATACGTTCTAAAAAATATTTGGCAAAATCACTTGAAGTTGTTGTAAGGGAGGGCAGCAAGAATGTTGATTACTTGCGAAGTTTTCTTGTGGAAACCTTAGTCATTTCTTTTATGCATGCAGCTTTTATCATGTTTCCATAAATCTGTCTTTAAGAAAAATCCCAAGCAATTCTGGCATGGAGTAAACATTTTGTAAGAAATAGACTCCGTAGGGCACCTGTAAGGAATGATTTCTCCGTAACCTTGTTTTATAACAGCACAATTATGATGATAATTGCCTAAATTCCTAATCTTTTCTAATAAAAGTTTTCGTTCATGGCATCCTGTTTCAAGAGCCAATATTTCAACAATTTCAGTCTCATTCTGGTGGCTTCCAAATAAATGCTGACGTAGATTTGTAAAAGATTTCTCACAGTACAGACAATACTGAAGTTTATCCCACGATCTTTTTCCTGGTTGATTATTCGAAATTCGTACATAAATTCTTTCATTCTTATTCGAAGAAACGTTTTTATCTTCTTCCATTTCAACTTCCTCAAAATCAGTTTCTGGAACTTCTGCATCCGAAGAAAAGTTTTCATCTTCCCCAATGTGGGCCAAATTCTTGGAACGATCCTTCTTCGATTTAAGTTCCTATATATATATATATATATATATATATATATATATATATATATATATATATATATATATATATATATATATATATATATATATATATAATAATATAAAAGATAACATAAAATTTGAAAATTGTGTAAAAAAATTATAGTGGAAAAAAAGAGCCACTTAGATTGGGGAAAAGGTGTCATTGCATATTATGTAAGTTAGGGCTATTCAATAATGCTTGTTACTAATATAAATGGATGGTACAAGTATAGTAGAGCATATAAAAAAAAAATGGGTAAAAAAAACATGTACTTTTGGTGTTTAAGTATTAGTTTAATTACAAGTATAAATGTTAAAAAAAATATTTTTATTTTCCAAAAAAAATTCAAATAAAATTATTTACAATTGTAAAAAATGTAATTTATTT
>JABUQX010052135.1:0-10000 GCA_015478945.1 Trachelipus rathkii
CCGAAATGTACTCAATTATTCTTCAGCGACAACTGAAAAAACTATAAATGTTTCAATTTGAGTAAAATTTGACTAGTTTTTCTTTTTTATATATATATAATAATATATATATATATATATATATATATATTATATATAATATAAATATATATATATATAAGATATATAATAATATATATATAATTATATATATATATATTATATATATATATATATAATATATATATATATTACGTTGTCACCACCACTCACGGCGGAGGCCCATCAAGGAAGGGTGTACACCGTTCAGAAGCTACCAACTAACGCAAATTAGCAGGATGAGCACAACGCAAGCTTTGAAGTGAGGATGTTAAAATCAGCAGGAACACAGAAGAATGGAGAAATTCCACAGAACAGGTGGCAGGAAAGAAGTACTCACCACAGGGACTAGCCTGGGGTTTACCAAGATTCCACACAAAAACTAATGCGCAGACACAGCACATTTTTGCTACATGGGCGTCTGGTAGAGGAAGGCTTTGCCGCACCCCCATTTTGTAGTATAGATACCCGCATTTGGCACCCCTCGAAGAAAGGCCCAGACGGTTGCGTACAAACCGTCGTACGTTTCCCCCTTAGTTTTTGCCCCCTTGACACCCTTTAGGGCTACGCCCCCGTTTGATTTTTGGCCTATATCGGTCTGGCTTGATATTCGGCCTTGATACCGTATCAGGCCCGAAATTGGACTTTCATAAAGTCGTGAGGATTAAGTAGATTAAGTCGGACACAGTACGGTACCTGACGCAGTCCTGTTGTCATGGACTGTCCTAACATCGAGTCATGTATACCTGCTCCAGTATTGATCTTTCCTAACTTTGATTCATTTTATTTTCCATTCCACATTCACACCTACACCTACACACACAAACACACGGCTACTTATACACACACGCAAACCCGCTAGGCACTTCAACAGCGCTCAGAAACATTGCTGCTCGACCAACCTACTTAGTGACCAACCAAACACACACTAAACAGGAACAACAATGGCGAGTACGCCGGACGCTACGCGACAACCTTAGCAGAACAAATTTCATCTGGCCTCGTACCAATTACCAACCAAGCACATCGGCGAAAGGTGTGATGGAATACACACACGCACACCCGCTAGCTACCGCTATACAACACACATACACCCACCAAGACACTTGCGCTCACACCTTCACCTACACACAAACAACATCACACATACACACATACCTAGACACATACACCCCTCCTATATACACACCACCACCCTCCACCAACCCCGCCAAGATACTATACACCCACCTAGATACATACACCCACCCAAGCTCACACCTACACCTACACCAAACTATGACACTAATACACACATACACCCACCCTAGACATTAAATCCACCAAGACACTTATATCCACCCATAACACTTACACTCAGCCCCAATAATACCTTTACACATTCCACATCACACACACACACTCGCATATCTTATTTCCTCTGCTTTGATTGCACTCATGCTTTGATGCCTAACTTGATGCATCCAGCTGATGCCTCAACTTTGAGTTTCAGCTCTTGGTTGTCTTCATCTTTGATGCCTCAGCTTTTAATGCCTCAGCTTGATGCCTCAGCTTTGATTGCTCAACTTTGATGGCCTCACTTTGGTGGCTCAACTTTGATGACTTACTTGATGCACCTTTGTTTATGTTCAACTTTATGACGTCATCTTTTCGGTTTAACTTTGCATACTTCAGCTTTTTGAGACGCAATTTAATTGCATGGTTCAACTTCTTACGGTTCAACTTGCTGGTCTCCAATTATCGTATAGGAGTGTCTAGGGTGGTCCTATGAATCCCAGCGGTCATACGAGCCAGGTGAGTGCCAGGTGAGGTCAATGGTCCAATGTAGTGCCAATTGAGCCACATTGCCAAGTGATTTTACATAGTGCCAATGAGTGCTACATATTGTCAATGTGAGTGCCACATATGTCAATTGAGTGCCAATTGCCACACTGAGGCCACTTTCCAAGCCTTTTCTAGCCTTCCACTGAGCCTATAATAGCCCTATATTTGTGTCTACCTCTGTTAATAAGTCATGAAGAATCAATGGGTAATTATAAGTTGCTAGGATGCTTCCTTACTATGAGTTAACTTTTTCTAACCTACCCTGATCAAAGTAATAGCCCTAAGATTGTGCCTACCCCTAGTTATAGTGTATGGAGGATGCGAATGTGAATATTATTTAAGTTACTAAGAGCTTCTACTATAGCTTAACCTTTTCGAGCTACCCTCCCTACATCATAGAGCAAAGCTTAATATTGATGTCTTCCCCTTAGTCAAACACCAAGCCGCATCAAGCGCCCTCCGATCGAAGGCAGACGAACCCGCCCGCAGCGTTTTTGCCCGCCGCGTTCCCGCCCGACCACCTGTAATATTTCAATATATCCGCGAGCCTGCGTGCGCCCTGCAGGCGCAATTATTTCCGCTAATCGCCACGTGCGCTCGCAGCGCAATATTCCGCGTTAATCGCATTTGGCGCCGCAGCGCAATATTACCGCCGTGAACATAAATTATTCATAGTTGTGATAATCAAATGTTAAACTATTCAAAGAATTCTTTTCAAATATACTATGTCATCATTTTACATCATTACTTAAACATTTTTAGTAAACACATTCTAAGACCTAAAACAGTAAAACAGAAATCAAAGCTCAATGCCTACGACAGAGAATAGTAAGCTTTGCTTTACGCTTTACTGATTTACTGCTTTATTGCTTTACTGCGTACACTTCATATATTAGATTAACATTTATGATTTTTTATATTTTTTTATTTTTTTTTAATACTTTTTATTTTATTAAATTAATTCAGAAGAAAACACAAGTGGCTATTATAAAACATAAAAGTTTTACTACAATTGCACAAATTTATTAAAAACAATAAAACAGTTAAAACAGTAAAAACAGTAAAACAATAGCGCTGTTGCTTGGCAAAAAAGGGATTAGTAGGTTAGAGGGATTAGTTTACTCTTAACTGCTTTACATCATAGATTTATTGACATTATTTTTATTATTATTTCATTTTATTATTTTATTATATTTATATTTGTTATTATTTTATTATTATTATATTTATCTTATTATTAGCATTATTATTTATTTATTATTTTAATATTATCATTTGTATTATTATTATTTTTATTATTGTATTTTATTATTTATAATTATTATTATATTTATTTATTTATTATTTTATTTTTATATTTTATATTATTATTATTATATTTAATTATTATTATTTTATTTTATTTTTATTATTTATATTTTATTATTTT
This sequence comes from Trachelipus rathkii, assembly GCA_015478945.1. Lineage (NCBI taxonomy): Eukaryota > Metazoa > Arthropoda > Malacostraca > Isopoda > Trachelipodidae > Trachelipus > Trachelipus rathkii. The sequence continues at coordinate 3,332 of JABUQX010052135.1, forward strand.
TATTATTATTAATTATTGATTATTATTATTATATTATTATTATTATTATTATATTTATATATATATTATGTAACTTGGTCATTTACATCATGCCTCATATTATTATGAACACACACTTACACACACCCTACACACACACACACACTAACCCACACACAACACACACACATCACACACGCACACGCCACACTAGCACACATCATCACCGCACCATCACATGCCACCTAAACTTCATATTATTACTAAACATTTATTGTTTTCTTTTATATTTTTTATTTTTTTTAATACTTTTTTTTTTTATTACTTATTTTATTGTGTTTTTAACGGTAATAGCCAGAGTGGCTGTTATATAATCATTTTTATTTTACTAAAATTGGACGAAATTTTATTAAAAACATATCCTTTACAGACCTTAAAGCAGAATAAAACAGTAAATCAAATAGCGCATTGCCAGCAATCAAGTGATTAGTATGCCTTGTTACTGCTTACTGCTTTTCTGCTTTACTGCTGACATCATAGTAATATAATAATAAGCCTATTTATTAAAAAATTTTGTTTTTTAATTAATCATTTACATTTATATTCACCAACTGTTAACTAAAATTATTTGAAAGTTTTTTAACTAACGCGGATTGTTTTATTATTATTATTATATTTTGATTATTTGATATTATTATATTATTATTTATATTATTGTATAATTATTATCATTATCTATTATATTATTATTATTAATATTTTTATTACTTATTAGAATAGTATTACTATATATTATACCTCCAGTCATTTTTACTCTATGACTATATTATTCCACTATGATACATTGGATCATTCCAACACGAAAAACACACACACACAAACACACACACACACACGCACACACGCACACACACACCTTATTATTATTATACCTCCAGTCATTTACTTGTGACTAATTTGAATCACCTATGACATTGACATTCCAAACACGAAAAACACACACACACACATTACATCACGCACACAACACAAACACACACCCACACAGCCACACCTTGTTCATTAAAATATTCACCGTTTAAACATTAAAAGAATGCTATTAAAAACATATTAATTTATACTAAAATTTTTTAATTAACAAGTACATTATATTACTCATTCAATATAACTAAAATTATTTAAAGTTTTCTTAAAAACCAAAATCAATCATTATCTTTTGAACAAAGATATTTAATTATTAAATGTTAAACACTTTTGTTTATAAGATTTTATAACTATCAAAGTATTAAAAATAATTTTTACTAAAATTTTATGACATTTTATTCTAAAACATATATTTTACGTACCGTAAGCAATAAACAGTAATCAGTAAACGGCAACCCTAGCAGCCTCTCACCAAAGCTTATACCCGATATTTCATTACTTACTGCTTTACGTCATCTTTAGCCATTAAAGTATGAATAGCAAAATAGTCTCTCGTTAACATAAATGTATTTATTAAAAATCATGCTGGTTTTATTAAAAATAATCAATTATCACTTACATTATATATTTCATTCATGTAACTAAATAAATTCAAAGTTTTTATAATAATTTGGATTGACTTTATTATATTATTATATTAGTAATAATATTTTCATATTATTATTATTATTGTAGTATCTAGTACATTGACAATCCATCACGAAAAACACAAACAACGCGCACTCGCTTACAGATACGAACGACCTCTTTCTTAAATGTGTTTAAATAATACTTTTAGCCTAAATTAGGCCTAAATTTAGGATATGGCTTTTTATACTGCTTTAAGCCTAATACCAGTCAAAAAGTAATTCCAGTATAGACAAGAACAAGAATCTAATCGGTTATATTTTATTAAATTAATATTTCAACGACCCTTTTTCCTGTAAAAGTGTTGAAAATAACTACTGAGCCCTAAATTAGCCTAATTTAGGATAACCTTTGTACCCCGGCTGATTAAGCCTAATACCAGTCAAAAAGTAATTCCAGTATATACAAGAATCGAGAATCAATTTATTATATTTTATAATATATTTCAAAACTGAAACATTCTGGATCGGTAGATCCTAAGCAGGTACGAAGAAATCTTTCCTTTCTTGTGATAGACGGAGATCCTATACCTATATGACCGCCGCAGTATGGTCGAGAATTCTATTATCGGCTTTTTTTATGTAGTAAAACATGTTTTTCATAACCTGGCCAAGCTTCGTTTATCTAACTTATAGTATATTTATCCCTTCATAGACTTTATAATTATAACACTTCAACTCATAACATACATAAAATACTTTATTAGAAGTAAATAGATAATAAACTTACTATATAATTAGGAAATTTATAATCTTAACACAATGATATTATATATATATATATTAAAATATTATATATATTATATATTTATATAATTATAATATATATATATATATTATTAATATATTAATATAATATAAATTAATTATAATAATATATATATATATAATATAATATATTACAAGAGTGTTAAATATATTTACAATATTATATATATATATATATATATATTATATATATATATATATATATATAATAATATATATATATAATATAGTATATATATAATATATATATATATATATAATATATATATATAATAATATATAGTATATAAGTTAACATTAAATATTAATACATGAACTCACACATAATAGACCTGATCCATATATAGTTCCTTATATGTTTCCTGGTGCAGATAAACTCTCTAAATCCTTACAAATATGCCAATCATTTATATCATTATTGATTATATAGTTTCCGTATCTCAGTAATACCTTCATTTAACACTATGTAAAAGTTCCCTCTCAGTAAATCATTTATATATTTACATCTGATTCACCTGCATAAATTACTTCTTGCCATTTTTCTAAGAGATAAAATGATTTATGTACGTTATAGAACTTAGAGCGATCGATGATAGCGGATGATCTCATCAGGATTTCTTAAATGCGTTAGTATTCCTGGTATACATGTATATGAATTACGTCACGTAATTAGATAACACTATATGTCTTCTTCAGTTGCAATTAACACTCTCCTACGGACCTCTGACATATATTTTAGCCTGCTTAGCCAAATTAGAATCCATATGAGTAGGTTCAAATACGGCATGTTTCATTAGTTCTCTCCCATAATCTAACTTCCAAACTGATTATGTGTGGAGTGTATAAAAGCTAGAGTAAGTGCTGATCGTGGTTTCTTCCTCTGATAAGAACATTTTGGCCAGTTTAAATCTGAGTTCGTTTAAATTAATCTGAAGCACCTCAGTAACGTTTACATGATACAAAGTAATCATCTGTACTCATGTGAAAATACGCTTTCGTACTATAACATGTGATTGTGTATACATGTGAAAAATTCCAAACCATTGGTTTCTTAATAAGAAGAAACCTATCCCTGGGATCTTTATTTTCCACTGAATTTCTTATTATGTATGCCTGTTTAAGCTGATCGATGAGTATACACTAGTTAGAATAGAACACTTTATACAAATAGAGAACTTGTGCTCGCTTAACAGACAAACAATATGATTTAAAATGAGTTGTGGTATAAAAGATATAAGCACGCGTGCTCAAATATAAGTATTAAAAACTAAGTTAATTTTCATCCAATCACAGGTAAGCCTCAGGATATGAAAAAACATTTTTACATACTTAAAACAAAAAGCGATAAAATAATTCTCGACCAATCACATGGGCGCGTTCATATAGAGATAAGGACTACTCCGTCTACTCACAAGAAAGGAAAGCAATTTCCTTCTTACCTGCTTAAAGATCTTACCGATCCAGCATGTTCAGTTGAAATATATTAAAAAATTGATAATAACATTGATATCGATTCATTGTCTATACTGGAAATTACCTTTTTGAACCTGATTAGGCTGAAATCAGCCGGTGTACAAAAGAAGTTATCCTAATTAGCCTAAATATTATTTCAACACATTTTACAGAAAGACGTCAGTTGATTATTATTATTTATTAAATAGTAATCACATACTCCGATTCTTGTCATATACTGATTTACCTATTGGGGACTCTGTTAGGCCTTAAGCGTATAAACCAATACCAAATTTAGGCCTAAATTTAGGCCTAAAGTAGTATTTCAACACAATTTACAGAAAGAGGTCATTTGATCTTAAGATGCGGCGTCTTGTTTGGGTCGGATGGATGTCAAAATGTTACAAGATACTATACATAATAATAATAATAATAATAAAATAATAATTAATTATACAATAATTAATAATAATATAAATATAATAATAATAATAATAATATTAAAATATAATAAAGTAAACCAAATTATTTAAAAAACTTGAAATATTTTAGTTAACAATGAAGAAATATAAATGTAAGTGAATAATTGTTATTAAATAACCTAAATGATTTATTAAAATACAATTGAAAATTTCAAAGATTACTTTATTTTGCCATTTAAATTATTACATGCTAAAGATGATGAAGAGAAGTCAAAACAATGTCGTATAGCTTCGTGTAGAGCGGGCCTAGGTCTTGCCTACTGATTACTGATTATGCTTTAAGTACGTAAAATATATGTTTAATAAATTCATAAAATCTTAGACAGATTCAGTAAACTTTAATAGTTATAAATTTATTAAACAAAAAAGTAATTAACATGTAATACATATAATAAATTCTTTGTTCAAAGATAATTACTATATATATATTTAAAAACTTTGAATAATTTTAGTTATAATGGAATGAGTAATTAAAATTACTGTTAATTAAAACATAAAATTTAATAAAACTTATATTTATTAATAGAAAAGAACTTAATTTGATATGTAAACTGTAAATATTAAATGAACAGTGTGTGTGGGGGGTGTGTTGGTGGTGTGTGTGGTGTGCGTATGTGTGTGTCGGTGTTTTTTCGTTTGGAATGTCAACTTGACATAGATTATGAAATATTCATGAATAAAATGACTGTAGGTATAATAAATAATAATAAGTGTGTGTGCGTGGTGTGGAGTGTGGTGCGTTGTAGTGTTTGAAGTCAATGTACATAGATGATAATAATATCATAATAAAAGGACTGGAGGTATAATAATAATAATTAATAATTATATTAAATAATAATAATAATAATAATAATAATATATAATCATAATACATTAATCATAATAATAATAATAATAATAATAATAATAATAAAATAATAATATATAATAATAATATAATAAATAATAATAATAAACAATCCCGTTAGTTAAAAAACTTCAATAATGTAACTTACAGTGGAGAATTAATATAATGTAAATGATTTAATTAAGAAAACAAATATTTTTAAAAATAGATCTATTATATATTAAAAATATGTAACTTGGTCCAACAAAGCATCAAAGCAGTAAAGCAGTAAAACAAAAGCATAACAATCCCTTTGTGCTGGCAAATGCCGCTATTGTTTACTGTTACTGCTTAAGTCGACGTATACTTGTTTTAATAAAAGTCGTGACATTTTAGGAAAAAAATGATTAAAAACAAAAAAAGTATTAAAAAAATAAAAACATAAAGAAAACATAATGTTAAAAATATATGAGTAGGTGGTGTGCGTGTGTGTGTGATTGGTGTGTGTTACGGTGTGGTGGTGGGTGTATGGGTGTGGTGTGTCTTTGTTGTGTACGGGGTTGTACAGTGTGTGTTAAATATAATATATAGGCATTGATGCAAATGACACTAAGTTAATAATAATAATAATAAAAAAAAATCATTAATAAAAATAAATTTAATATAAAAAATAATAAATAATAATAATAAAATAATTAATAATAACATAATACTAATAATAATAAATAATAATAATAATAATAAAATAACAATAATAATAATAATAATAAAATAAAAAAAAGTAAAAATAATAATAAAAATAATATAAATAAATAAAATAATAATAATAATATAATAAAATAAAAAATAAAATAATAAAAATAATAATAAAATAATAATAATAAAATAATAATAAAAAATAATAAATAAAATAAAATAAATAATAATAATTAAAAATATAATAAAATAATATAAAATAATAAAAAATAATAATATAAAAATAATAAAAAATAATGTTAATAAATATATATGTAAACAGTAAAGCAGTAAAGCAGTCTAAACAGTAAAGTAGTAAAACTAATCCCCTCTATCCCTACTAATCCCTTGTTGCTAAGCAACAAGGCTATTGATTTTTACTGTTTTAAAGCCTGTAAAGTATATGTTTTAATAAATTTCGTGCAATCTGTATAAACATTTAAAATAATATACAGCCACTCGTCGTTTTTCTTCTGACATACAATTTAAAAAAAAAAAGTATTAAAACAAAAATTAAAAAAATATTAAAAGAAAACAAATTGATAATAAATATATGATGAAAGCAGTAAGCAATAAAGATAATCAATTAAAGCAGTAAAACAAGCCTTACTATTCCCTCTGCTTGGTTTGATTTACTGATTACTGTTTTACTGCCTTATGGTCAAATGTTTTTAATAAAAATGTTAAGTATGAAGTAAAAATGAATTAGTTAAGAAAAATAAAACTTTATTGAAAAGACATTAGTTTTCCAACGTTTAACTATTTCGGTCACGCGGTAATATTGCGCCTGCGGCGCACACTCGATACGCCGGAAATA
>JABUQX010052135.1:15000-20000 GCA_015478945.1 Trachelipus rathkii
TAATAAATAAGGAGTGGGCCACAGACCCTTTAAATATATTTTCGTGAATACTTAAATCCCCATATTATATACAATTTATTTTGGAACAGTTTGCAATGTGGGGCATGTAATATAATGCCATGTTCATTACTAGATCTCTTTCACCGTTCTTTCTAATTTTTATCTTATTATTTTCACTGGTGAATCAACTTAGCGTATCAAATGACACTTAAAAAAAAAGATCTTATTATAAGAACATTAATTATAGTATAACACCTTTAATTTTATTACAAAAATAATGTATTTTGTGTGTCCGGGCGATGCCCGGGACACATCTTATGGCATTGATCTCGGCTGCCTAACTAACGTCTTCTCTCCTTTGGCTTCAGATATTGCCGGTAAGGGAAAAGACTCTTATTGGTTGACTTAAGATTTTAAATAATATTAACAAAAAGAATAAAAACAGTTATGTGTGATGTTATAAGATGTAAGTAAATTTTACCGTACATAATAATAGCTTTACAATTACAATACAGATTATAATAGCATTGTTTTATCTCGTACTAGGCTACTAGCCTTAGTACATATGGTGCATCCCAGGTTAAGGAAGAACACTCAGCCTTTAATTCTAAAAAAAATACATTTTTTTAACAAATTTTAAAGTCGGCAGAAACATTCCGTAGAATTTATTTCATTTTTGGAGACCAACTTTTTGGTACTATACAGCCTGTGCCTTAAGCCTACCCACTCGCGATGACGTCAGAGTTCTTTAGGAGTTCATAGCTCCTCCCCCTTATGGTATGATAAATTTTAAAGTACTTTCGTTTGAATTCGAAGAAAATATAACAACTCGGCACCATAAAACATTATAAAAATAATTTTAATCAGACAGATCTTACTATTGACACATAAAATAAATTCGTAAATTACTATTTATAATAATTTATATAAATTTTTTCATCAGAGAACCGGGAACATCCTATCAATTATTAAAAGATCAATAAATAAAATACAATAATTTTTAAAATATGGAGATCTCCAGGCATGCATTTAAAACCCCTAGACGCAAGGTCTGCACATATTAGATAATTTAAAATATAAATTTTAATATACCTAAAAATTATTACAGTTGTCTTTCTTTATTTCTACGGACACTCCTAACAAGGCCGTGTACAAGCATCTTTTTTAAGTTCTACATTTACAAGTTCAACCTTCTTTCCCTCCCAATTTTGGGGGTAAGGAGTAACGAAGGGATAAGGGATACCCACCCCTTACAAAGTGCAAACGGCTGTATTTAAAAATATACACAAGATTCCATTAATTATTCATTTAAGACAAAAAAAGAAGTCTATCTGATTGTCCATTATTCTATAACATCATTCTGCGCCGAATTATAATACATTTTAACTAATTTTTTTAATGAAACAAATAATTATAAGATTAAATTTTTACTTACAAAAATTACTTTCGTTAAAAAACACAAACCATATGGGAGCATAGAGACTTCTCCGATCGTCCTCATGAGCAGTGGCGGTCTTTAGCAGCCATTCAATTTTTCTTTTGGGGTATTTTGTACTTCTTCCCAATTTTATTTAGCCCTCGAATTCATCGTGGAGGCTTTATTTTTCTTTCGTTGTTGTTATTGTTTTTTAGGCTCGCTGGTTCTTGAATTTCAAATTTTACCTAGAGCTTTTCACGAAGTGCTTTTGGGGGATTTTAGTGGCGGGGAGCTCTTCTCTCTACCCCTCCCCCGTTTAATAGCAGGACGAAGCTTTCTGGTATCTGAATTCGTTAGATTTTTTTTTTTTGAAAAGGCACGGTGATTTTCAGTTTTTCTTTTTTTTTTTTTTTTTTTTTTTTTTTTTGGGTAACGACTTTCTATTTTCGTTTATAAACAGAAAATTTCTTCACGTTACAAGAATAGGCTTTCATTATTATTAAATATAACCACAAGACTTATTTTTTTTCTAATTCTCTTTGTGGATTAGATTATTTTAGCCACTTCATTATATCACCGGCGTTATTTTATTATTATATTCTAATCTGGCCCTCTTTTATCAAAAGGTTGTAATGACTGATGTCGTTCTGGGGTTTACCAAAACTATGTAGCGCGAGTAGATGAGTTCATTAATCAATTAAACATAGAATTAAATCCCTCACCTCCTCGGGTACACTAATTAATAAGATGGAAGGGGTATTAAATAGATTTTTGATGTTATTCTTTTATTAACATTCTTTTTATATTGTTGTTTTCACACATAATAATAGATAATTTTTATTTTGTATAATAAATAAGGAGTGGGCCACAGACCCTTTAAATATATTTTCGTGAATACTTAAATCCCCATATTATATACAATTTATTTTGGAACAGTTTGCAATGTGGGGCATGTAATATAATGCCATGTTCATTACTAGATCTCTTTCACCGTTCTTTCTAATTTTTATCTTATTATTTTCACTGGTGAATCAACTTAGCGTATCAAATGACACTTAAAAAAAGATCTTATTATAAGAACATTAATTATAGTATAACACATTTAATTTTATTACAAAAATAATGTATTTTGTGTGTCCGGGCGATGCCCGGGACACATCTTATGGCATTGATCTCGGCTGCCTAACTAACGTCTTCCCTCGTTTCGGCGTCATATATCGCCGGTCAGGGAAACGACTCTTATTGGTTGACTTAAGATTTTAAATAATATTAACAAAAAGAATAAAAACAGTTATGTGTGATGTTATAAGATGTAAGTAAATTTTACCGTACATAATAATAGCTTTACAATTACAATACAGATTATAATAGCATTGTTTTATCTCGTACTAGGCTACTAGCCTTAGTACATATGGTGCATCCCAGGTTAAGGAAGAACACTCAGCCTTTAATTCTAAAAAAATACATTTTTTTAACAAATTTTAAAGTCGGCAGAAACATTTCGTAGAATTTATTTCATTTTTGGAGACCAACTTTTTGGTACTATACAGCCTGTGCCTTAAGCCTACCCACTCGCGATGACGTCAGAGTTCTTTAGGAGTTCATAGCTCCTCCCCCTTATGGTATGATAAATTTTAAAGTACTTTCGTTTGAATTCGAAGAAAATATAACAACTCGGCACCATAAAACATTATAAAAATAATTTTAATCAGACAGATCTTACTATTGACACATAAAATAAATTCGTAAATTACTAATTATAATAATTTTATTAAATTTTTTCATCAGAGGAACCGAACATCCTAATCTAATTATTAAAATCAATAAATAAAATACAATAATTTTTAAAATATGGGAATTCCCGTCATGCATTTAAAACCCCTAGACGCAAGGTCTGCACATATTAGATAATTTAAAATATAAATTTTAATATACCTAAAAATTATTACAGTTGTCTTTCTTTATTTCTACGGACACTCCTAACAAGGCCGTGTACAAGCATCTTTTTTAAGTTCTACATTTACAAGTTCAACCTTCTTTCCCTCCCAATTTTGGGGGGTAAGAGTACCGAAGGATAGGGGATACCCACCTCCTTACAAAGTGTAAACGTGTATTTAAATATACACAAGATTCCTATAATTATCATAAGACAAAAAAAAGACGTCTATCTGATTTTCCATTATTTCATAACATCGTTCTGCCGCCGAATTATAATACATTTTAACTAATTTTTTTTTTAATGAAATAAATAATTATAAGATTAAATTTTTACTTACAAACATTACTTTCGTTAAAAAACACAAACCATATGGGAGCAATAGAGACTTCTCCGATCGTCCTCATGAGCAGTGTCGGTCTTTAGCAGCCATTCAATTTTTCTTTTGGGGTATTTTGTACTTCTTCCCAATTTTATTTAGCCCTCGAATTCATCGTGGAGGCTTTATTTTTCTTTCGTTGTTGTTATTGTTTTTTAGGCTCGCTGGTTCTTGAATTTCAAATTTTACCTAGAGCGTTTCACGAAGTGCTTTTGGGGGAATTTAGTGGCGGGGAGCTCTTCTCTCTACCCCTCCCCCGTTTAATAGCAGGACGAAGCTTTCTGGTATCTGAATTCGTTAGAAGATTTTTTTTTTTTTTTGAAAAGGCACGGTGATTTTCAGTTTCTCTTTTTTTTTTTTTTTTTTTTTTTTTTTTTTTTTTTTTTTTTTTTTTTTTTTTTTTTTTTTTCGTTTATAAACAGAATATTTCTTCACGTTAACCAAGAATAGGCTTTCAATTATATTAAAATAAACCACAAGAAACTTACTTTCTTTCTTACTTCACTGGGATTAGATAATTCATAAGCCTTTCATTTAATTAATCACCAGCGTTATTTTATTATTATTATTCTTATATGGCCCTCTTTTATCAAAAGGTTGTAATGACTGATGTCTTTCTGGGGTTTACCAAAACTATGTATAGCGAGTATTAGTTCATTAATCAATTAAACTTAGAATTAATTAAACCTCGGGTACACATATTAATAAGATGGAAGGTGTATTAAATAGATTTTGATGTTTATTCTTTATTAACATTCTTTTTTATATTGTTGTTTTCACACTTAATAATAGATAATTTTATTTTGTATAAAAATAAAGAGTGGGCCACAGACCCTTTAAATATATTTTCGTGAATACTTAAATCCCCATATTATATACAATTTATTTTGGAACAGTTTGCAATGTGGGGCATGTAATATAATGCCATGTTCATTACTAGATCTCTTTCACCGTTCTTTCTAATTTTTATCTTATTATTTTCACTGGTGAATCAACTTAGCGTATCAAAATGACACACTTAAAAAAAGATCTTATTATAAGAACATTAATTATAGTTTTAGAAATTATAATTTTTTATTACAAATAATGGTAATTTTGTGTGTCCGGGCGAATGCCGGAGACACATCTTATGGCATTGGATCTCGGGCTGCCTAAACTAACGTTCTTCCCTCGTTTTCGGCGTCATATATCGCTCGGTCAGGGAAAACGACTCTTATTGGTGACTTTAAGATTTTAATATAATTAACAAAAAAGAATAAAAACGTTAA
>JABUQX010052136.1:0-2500 GCA_015478945.1 Trachelipus rathkii
CAATTGTAGCACAATTACAATATCAATTTGGAGTGTTTAACCGTTTCGCATTTATCATTGAAAACGCTCGTTTTTCGTATAACTTCATATATATATATACTTTTCTATATATATATATATATATATATATATATATATATATATATATATATATATATATGCTGCTACTACTTCTCATATATAGTGTGAAACTTTTGCAAGGAGATCCTGACTTATATATATATATATATATACTATAACTATATATATATATATATATATATATATATATATATATATATAATATGTATAATACATGTATATATATATATAATATATATATATATATGTATATATATGCTTAATGTGTATAATATATAACTAATAGCCCACTATGTATCTCTTCTTCTTTATATACTATAACTTGTATATATGCTTAATATAATAACTGTATGTATATATAGCAACCAATATATACATATATATAATATATAATATGTACTCAATATATATATATATATAACTTAACAATAATAATATATGTTATATATGTATATAATATATATATATATTTATAATATATATATATATATATATATATATAATATTAACATGTATATAATATAACCTTATATATATGTATATATATATATATATAAATAACAATAACCTTAATATATATATATATATATATATATATACCTGCTAACATATATATATATATATATATATATATATATATATATATATATATATAACTATATATATAAAGTGTAATTAACAATTATTACTCACATTTTAAATAAGACGAATGCGTCTTGTCTTTTTGGAAGCATAGTTGTTGATCACTTGATCAATAAGTTCTTCTGTTGGCTCTTCATCACCTTCAATGGACACTTTAACACAGGAATGTAAAGTTTCTTGTCCCATACGATTCCTGAGCTTTGTCATTATCCTATTCATGGTGCTGAAAGATCGTTCCACACTGGCAGTTGAAATAGGTACACACAATATACATTCAGCACAATTTTTTTAAGATTTCATATCCAATATCAGCTCTTAAAATAAAAGAAGCAACATCTGTACTAGTATCGTTTAACTTATTGCGGGCAACATGTGTGAAAGATTTAAAATCAGACAAAGCGGCATCAATTTCATTAATTCCAAACAGATGGCAAAGTTCTCTACATTCATTTTCATTCATTTGAACAAACTGTTTGAAGTTTTCAAAATATGCACATAGCTGTATTAATCTTATAGCTTTATCATTAAATCTTTGTTTCATTTCGTTTACTACTTCTTCCACAAATCCTCTTGCAATTTTTAAACAATTTTTTTGGTATCAGTAAAATTTACTTGTTTAAATTCTGAAACATAATTCTCAAGGCCTTTAATTTTCATATGCAGTTCATTATCTTCATTTTCAATAACACATAACTTGATGATTGTTTCTAAATGACCAACTGTTCCAGAAATAAGCTGGGGAAGAGATGAGAGTTTAAGAGCTTCTTTTTGGAGAACCTTACTTAAATTTGACAAGGCACTCAGTGTTACATCTAAAATAGCCAAACTCACTATAAAACTAATATTAGTCATTTCTAAAAGAATACCACCAGATAGACTTGCTAAATCGGCACCATCCTTGTAAATGTGTTCACATGCCATCATTATTGATTGAAAACATAAAAACACAGCATGTACCGTACGATAATTGCTAAACCAACGTACGTCTGCAGCTTCTGGAATCTTTAAGGCAGGCTCTTCTAGTGATTTTTGAATTTCATGTAAAATCTTTTCTCTTTTAGGAGAACAATGAAAAGCTTGTAGATATCTTTAACAACATGTAAAGCCCTCTTAATCATTGGAAACTTTTTTCTGGAATTAGTGACGGCATGCGATAAAACGTGGGCTCTACAATGAATATAGGGAATTTCAAATTGCTTCATTTCCGAAATCTTTCCGCGCACCCCTTTTATACTACCACTGAAATTCGCAGCACCGTCAAAAGAACATGATACTAATTTCTCGTAAGAAAGTTTTCGTTTTTTTAAAGCATCAGTCATAGCCAAAAATATTGACTCGCCGTCAGTTTTTTCTAATTCAACCATACATAAAAACCTTTCTCTTACTTCATAAACTGGAGCTGGGACTACATAGCTAACTAACAGTGACAATTGACTTTGATTATTTATGTTCGTGGATTCATCTGCCATTACAGAGTAATATCTACCACTAAGTAAATATTCATCTTATTTGTCCAAGACTTCACCAATAGACAGCAATAACTCTGAAGCGGTTAAATTACATTAAATTACTAATTTATGTCGATCTCTCACTTTGGGCTTTAATCCAGTCCTCAAGAGGTTTGTTGTTTTTTACTAAAATCCTACGAACTAATGCTTCATATTTGGTGGTATGAGGTATTTCTTCTTTAGCTAAAAAATATGCGCTTCTAACTAATGCTGAAAAAGCTTCTCTGTTAACATTTTTCTCACTTTCACTCTGTTGAATCAATAGTGTT
>JABUQX010052136.1:5000-10000 GCA_015478945.1 Trachelipus rathkii
AACACTATCTTAATACAAAATATAATGTTCAAAGGTGAAAAATGTGGATTTGAGACGAGTTTTTCTGAACTTAAGTCTGGAATTGATGGGGAAAGAATTACAATTATTATATATAATATATATTATTTTTGAAGAGAACTGTATTAAAATTGTGTATAACATTATAACTAAAAATCACAAATGTGTACAGAAAAACATCAGAATATAAATAAGATAATTTACATCATAAAAAAGAAAAAAGAAATTCAATTATGTTATAAAATAAAATATAAAAATGCAAAGACGCTACAAGTTCTTCATTTCATGCTTTTTTTATTTTATATTTATTTATTTATTTATTTATTTATTTATTTATTTATTTATTTATTTATTTATTTATTTATTTCCTTCCCTCCTCCATCTTTTTTGTTACCTTTAAAGCTTCACTTCCGCATTTTGTTTCTAAATATAAAAATAATTTTTTTTTTTTGTTAAAATATAGAAACAATAAAAATTATTATATTTTAAAATATAAGTAAATAAAATATGCAAAATATGAATAAAAATATTTGTTTAAATATAGGCTTTTCATTTCAAAGAATAACAAAACAAAGATTTCGTTGTTACTTTGTTGTTATTATTATTATTATTATTATTATTATTATTATTATTATTATTATTATTATTATTATTATTATTATTATTATTATTATTATTATTATTATTGTGTGTGTGTGTGTGTGTGTGTGATTATTATTATTATTATATGTATTATTATTATTATTATTATTATTAAATCGATGTTATAGCCAAAAAAATGTAAAATTCAACATATAAAGTGACTTCACAAATATATCAAAAAAGCTCCAAAAAAAGACACAACAGAAAATCTCTCATCTAAGCTTCTCCAGTAGAAAAATCATATCCACTCCTCAGAAAGGGTGTCCATAAGTCCGAACAGCTCTAAAGTAGGGGGCTTACAGCCATCCTGGAGGTTCAAAAGGTAAGAGTGTCGGACTTTCCTCTCAGAGTCGCTTCGTCGGATTCTCTTTCCTTTGAAGGCTAAGAAGAAAACCATTCCTGTCGAGATCATTTCTTCAGGACTTAAGAGCTTTGTTGAAGACTTGTATATTGTTGCAATATTTCGCCTCCGAACTCGAGGCATCTTCAGGCAGAAATGAAATTTATTTGTGGGAATGGCTATTATAAATATTTTGTTAATAATTCCACAATATAATAAATCGATGTTATAGCCAAAAAAATGTAAAATTCAACATATAAAGTGACTTCACAAATATATCAAAAAAGCTCCAAAAAAAGACACAACAGAAAATCTCTCATCTAAGCTTCTCCAGTAGAAAAATCATATCCACTCCTCAGAAAGGGTGTCCATAAGTCCGAACAGCTCTAAAGTAGGGGCTTACAGCCATCCTGGAGGTTCAAAAGGTAAGAGTGTCGGACTTTCCTCTCAGAGTCGCTTCGTCGGATTCTCTTTCCTTTGAAGGCTAAGAAGAAAACCATTCCTGTCGAGATCATTTCTTCAGGACTTAAGAGCTTTGTTGAAGACTTGTATATATTGTTGCAATATTTCGCCTCCGAACTCGAGGCATCTTCAGGCAGAAATGAAATTTATTTGTGGGAATGGCTATTATTTGGAGCTTTTTTGATATATTTGTGAAGTCACTTTATATGTTGAATTTTACATTTTTTTGGCTATAACATCGATTTATTATATTGTGGAATTATTAACAAAATATTTATAATAGCCATTCCCACAAATAAATTTCATTTCTGCCTGAAGATGCCTCAAGTTCGGAGCGCGACATTTTGTAATAATATATAAGTCTTCAAGAAAGCAGTTAAAAACAGAAGAAATGATCTCGACAGAATGGTTTCTTCTTAGCCTTCAAGGAAAGAGAATCCTTTAGAACCTCCAGGATGGCTGTAAGCCTCCTACTTTAGAGCTGTTCGGACTTATGGACACCCTTTCTGAGGAGTGGATATGATTTTTCTACTGGAGAAGCTTAGATGAGAGATTTTCTGTTGTGTCTTTTTTTGGAGCTTTTTGATATATTTGTGAAGTCACTTTATATGTTGAATTTTACATTTTTTTGGCTATAACATCGATTTATTATATTGTGGAATTATTAACAAAATATTTATAATAGCCATTCCCACAAATTAATTTCATTTCTGCATGAAGATGCCTCGAGTTCGGAGGCGAAATATTGCAACAATATACAAGTCTTCAACAAAGCTCTTAAGTCCTGAAGAAATGATCTCGACAGGAATGGTTTTCTTCTTAGCCTTCAAAGGAAAGAGAATCCGACGAAGCGACTCTGAGAGGAAAGTCCGACACTCTTACCTTTTGAACCTCCAGGATGGCTGTAAGCCCCCTACTTTAGAGCTGTTCGGACTTATGGACACCCTTTCTGAGGAGTGGATATGATTTTCTACTGGAGAAGCTTAGATGAGAGATTTTCTGTTGTGTCTTTTTTTGGAGCTTTTTTGATATATTTGTGAAGTCACTTTATATGTTGAATTTTACATTTTTTTTGGCTATAACATCGATTTATTATATTGTGGAATTATTAACAAAATATTATTATTATTATTATTATTATTATTATTATTATTATTATTATTATTATTATTATTATTATTATTATTATTATTATTATTATTATTATTATTATTATTATCTCTCTATTATTATTGTGTGTGTGTGTGTGTGTATTACTATTATTATTAGTATTATTATTAATATTAATATTAATATTATTATTATTATTATTATTATTATTATTATTATTATTATTATTATTATTGTTGTTGTTGTTGTTGTTTTGTCAGTAGTAGTACTAGCAGTAGTATTTTTAATATTTATTTATTCCCATTATTTCCGCAGCATTTTAGTTCAATAAAAGGAATAGCCGTATTTAAATTTTAATTTCATTATTATTATTATTATTATTATTATTATTCTTATTATTATTATTATTATTATTATTATTATTATTATTATGTGTATTATTATTATTGTTTATTTATCTATTATCTAGCAAGAGGATCATTATTAATATGTAAATTATAAATTTTATTTTATCAGTAATGACGTTGTATTAAAAAACTAGTAAAATAGAAGCAATATTGGTAGTTAAAAATTTAAAAACTTTAAATATTATTATATCTTAAGAAAATAAAACAATATTTTTCAAAACAAATAATAAAAAATAAAACTATTCAAAGCGAAATTAAAACAATTAGAGGATAAAACGTAAATGAGAGAAAGGAAGACGAGAATAAAAAATTGATAAAATTGTCATGACCAAAATGAAAGAGACGAAAGTTATGAAAAATGTTTGTTGATTAATTAAATGTTTTCATTTGGTGTAAAAAAAAAATAATAATAATAAATAAATAAAAATTATAGTTAATATCAAAAGAGGAAGTAACAAGGATAAAATAATGTAAAAAAAAATTTGAAGTTTGAAGTTGAAGAAATTCATTCCTTTATATATATTGAAGAAGATATACTATGCACATATACACTCACATCTATTATATTGTCTTCCAGTCTATGGCATAGCTAGCAAATCAGCTATTAATTCGGTTATTTTGATGCAAAAACCCTTCATCCGACTGTTAAGCCCCACTAAAAACTTATATGAGCATACAGCACCTTTATTTAAAAAACTTAAAATATTACAATTTGAAGACCTATTGAAGCCATCTATATTAAAAGAACAGCACAAGATACTACAAAATAAGGCAAGTAACTTCCTAATATCTAACTTTCATAATAATCAAATTCAAAGAGATATAAATCTAAGAAATAGTGCTCACATAAATCCTCCTTTCTATAGGTTAGAAAAAGCTAGACAAGCAGTTAGTTATAAAGTTATAAAGTCTATAACGATGTACCTCAAGAATTAAAAAATGAAAATTCTCTTATATCATTTACAAGTAAACTCAAAAAAAGCTATATAAATAAGTACTAATACTATTACTATAATGTCATTTACAAGTAAACTCAAAAAAGCTATAAAAATAAGTACTAATACTATTACTATATTATTATTATTATTATTATTATTATTATTATTATTATTATTATTATTATTATTATTATTATTATTATTATTATTATTATTATTATTATTTTATTCTGGATGTACTCATAAAATATATGTCGGCTTCTCAAATACTTGTTTATGTTATTATTACCATTTGGATTATTATTATTATTATTATTATTATTATTATTATTATTATTATTATTATTATTATTATTATTATTATTATTATTATTATTGTCGTATTTAGTATTGTGAAATATTTTTAGGGGTTGGATTACTGTATGGAATGATTGTATGGATACTATTACTAGTAATATAACTGATTTTATTTTTACTATTTTATCTGTTTTTATTAATAATCTATTACTGTTATTATTAATATTATTGTTATTACTATTATTATTATTATTATTATTATTATTATTATTATTATTATTATTATTATTATTATTATTATTATTATTATTATTATTAGTAGTAGTATTATTATTATTATTATTATTATTATTATTATTATTATTATTATTATTATTATTATTATTATTATTATTATTATTATTATTATTATTATTATTATTATTGTTTATTATTATCATTTTTATACTTATTGTTATTAATTATATTTCGGGTCTCAAAGGACACGACACTGTGTTGCAATTAGTAGACCCATTTCAGATACTAGGGAAATTATTTTATGTTATTATAATTAATTGCTATAATGAAGTATTAAAATTTTTTATACTATGTAAATAATGTAATTTTTCTTCTCTGAATAAAGATTTTGAAATTGAAATTGAAATTATTATTATTATTATTATTATTATTATTATTATTATTATTATTATTATTATTATTATTATTATTATTATTATTATTATTATTATTATTATTATTATTATTATTATTATTATTATTATTATAATTGTTATTATTATTATTATT
>JABUQX010052136.1:12500-38428 GCA_015478945.1 Trachelipus rathkii
ATATTTTTCAAAACAAATAATAAAAAATAAAACTATTCAAAGCGAAATTAAAACAATTAGAGGATAAAACGTAAATGAGAGAAAGGAAGACGAGAATAAAAAATTGATAAAATTGTCATGACCAAAATGAAAGAGACGAAAGTTATGAAAAATGTTTGTTGATTAATTAAATGTTTTCATTTGGTGTAAAAAAAAAATAATAATAATAAATAAATAAAAATTATAGTTAATATCAAAAGAGGAAGTAACAAGGATAAAAGAATGTAAAAAAAAAAAGAAAAAAGAAAAAAAATCGCATTCTTCTTATATATATATATATATCGTAAAGGATTTATACTATGCACATATACACTCACATCTATTATATTGTCTTCCAGTATATGGCATAGCTAGCAAATCAGCTATTAATTTGGTTATTTTGATGCAAAAACCCTTCATCCCGCTGTTAACCCCCACAAAAAACTTTTATGAGCATACAGCACCTTTATTTAAAAAACTTAAAATATTACAATTTGAAGACCTATTGAAGCCATCTATATTAAAAGAACAGCACAAGATACTACAAAATAAGGCATGTAACTTCCTAATATCTAACTTTCATAATAATCAAATTCAAAGAGATATAAATCTAAGAAATAGTGCTCACATAAATCCTCCTTTCTATAGGTTAGAAAAGCTAGACAAGCAGTTAGTTATATAAACTATTTAAAGTCTATAACGATGTACCTCAAGAATTAAAAAATGAAAAATTCTCTTATATCATTTACAAGTAAACTCAAAAAAAAAGCTATATAAATAAGTACTTAATTATATTACTATAATGTCAATTTACAAGTACAAGCTCTATTTTAGACGTGAATATAATTAGTGATTATATTCATTATTTATTATTTATTATTATTATTATTATTATATTATTATTATTATATTATTATTATATTATTTATTATTATTTATTATTATTATTATTTATATTCTTGGATGTACTCATTAAAATATATGTCGGCTTTCTCAAATTACTTGTTTAATGTTATTATTTACCATTGGTATATATTATTATTATTATTATATATTATTATTATTATTATTATTATTATTATTCAAAATACTTATATTATTTATTCATTACCAACAACAAAATACTATTTTATTATTATTACTGTCGTATTTAGTATTGTGAAATATTTTTATGAGTTGGGTTACTGTATGGAATGATTGTATGGATACTATTACTAGTAATATAACTGATTTTATTATTACTATTTTATTTGTTTTTATTAATAATCTATTAATGTTATTATTATTATTATTGTTATTACTATTATTATTATTATTATTATTGTATTATCTACTCTTATCATTATTATTAATTTATTATTATTATTATTACTTCGAATTATTATTATTATTTAGTAGTAGTATTATTTATTATTTTATTATTATTATTATTATTATTATTATTATTATTATTATTATTATTATTATTATATTATTGTATATTATTATTATTATTATTATTATTATTATTATTATTATTATTATTATTATTATTATTGTTTATTTATTATCATTTTTCATACTTATTGCTATTAATTATATTTCGGGTCTCGAAGTAAGCGACACGACACTGTGTTGCAATTAGTAGACCCATTTCAGATACTAAAGAAATTATTTTATATTATTATATTTAATTGCTATAATTCTTTTTGAGATTACATTAAATAATTATTATTAAAAATAATGTAATTTTTCTTCTCTGAATAAAGATTTTGAAATTGAAATTGAAATTATATTATTATAATTATTATAATATTATCATTATTTATTATTATAATTCATATTATTATTCATTATTATTATTATTATTATTATTATTATTATTTAGTATTATATTATTATTATTTTATTATTATTATTATTATTATTATTATTATTATTTTATTATTATTATTATTATTATTATTATTATTATTATTATTATTATTATTATTATTATTATTATTATTATTATTATTATTATTATTATTATTATTATTTTATTATTATTATTATTATGCTATATTATTATTATTATTTATTTATTTATATTATTTATAATACATTCTATTATTATTATTATGTAACGTATGAATTAAGCTACACAGATTATCTATGCCCGCAGGAAGAAGAGATATCATATAGACACTAATATGTAAAATCTAGCTCTCCTACATATACTAAATTATTTATCGAGTAATTGACGTTGTATTAAAAAACTTAGTAAAAAGAACAGCAATATTGGTAGTTTAAAAAATTTAAAAACTTTAAATATTATTATATCTTAAGAAATAAAACAATATTTTCAAAATCAAATATAAAAAATAAACTATTTCAAAGCGGAAGATTAAAACAATCTTAGGATGGCATAAACACTCTCGGTAACATGAGCAGAACTCCAGGAAGAGCGACGATATAAAAATGATACCAACATTGTCATGGATCCAGAAATGAAATAGAGTAACATCAAGCTACTGAAAGTATAGTCTTGTTGCATTATAAATTAAATTTTTCATTGGTGCCACATACAAATAACCTCCTTAATGGTATCATATATAATAAATAACATAAAAATTTATAGTTATATCAAAAACAGGAAGTAGCAAGGATTAAAAGAATGTCAAAAAAAAAAGAAAAAAGAAAAAAAATCGAATTCTTCTTCCCCAATTTTCTATCTCAAAAAACGGAGAGAAATTCTTACGGAACGTGTTAGACCATTTGATTCGGAGCAAACAAATTAATTTTACATAGGTAATCATATATATATATATACTATATATATACGCCTATATACTATATATATATATATATATATTTAGCGGCATGGGCGCGATAGTGAATTAGGCGGATAGCCGGATACCGGATAATCCGGCTGGAAGTTTAAAACCGGATACCCGGATATCCGGTTCGGATTATCCGGCAGTCTGTTATATATATAACCGGTATATGAAAACAGGTATAGCATCAGGACTTCCCATTTTCTGAAAAAATTCTATAGTCCAAAAATCAATATATCGAGATTGTATATAAGAGGACCCTTATATATTACTTATACCCTATATTATGCTTATATTATATTATATATTATATTATCATTATTATATATTATTATTATTATTATTATTATTATTATTATTATTATTATTATTATTATTATTATTATATATTATAATTTAATATTATATATACATTATTGATATATTGATTTTGGACTTAGAATTTTTTCAGAAAATATGTGGGGTCCTGTGCTATACCTTTATACTATATTTATACTATATTTATAATATATATACTATATATATACTATTTATATATATTAGTACTATTATATATATATATATATATATATATATATATATATATATAGTATATATCTATATATTATATATAGCTTACATTATATATATATATATATATATATATAATTATATATATATACTATTATATATATATATATATATATTATATATATATATATATATATATATATATTATACAGCCGGTGTGTGTCTCAGCGAATACCGTAACAGCTGTGTATCGCGTGAAGTATTGCGTATGTGACAAAATTTTTTAAATAAAACCTGTGTCCTTTAATTAGCTCTACGAGGTGGAACAGTTACAGTTTATTTTTGCGCATGCGCAGTAGTCCAAATGCGCGGAACTATGTTTTTTTGAATGGAATGGTATATTTTTTATTCCAGATTTGAAATGTACGTACGAAATTATACATTAATTACTGAAGACACTTTTACCTACAGTGTATACCTTACACGCTATCCACGTTCAAAACATTGAATCGCTACTGGTGTATACGACACACATACTTATATTAACGCACATACCGTATGGTAATGAAGTAATTTACGAACCAAGTAACCTTTCGGACATTACTTTGAAGTAAATTTGGGTGTTTAGAACCAAATCGTGAAACACATAGATACTGTAACGTTGGTATAGTGAACGACATGCCTCGCGATGTGTGTACTCAGACGACGAAAAACGAGCCATGGTCGAATTGTACATTGCAAATGGATGGAATTCACGGGTAGCCGCAAGTCTCTATGAGCAACGCTATCCTGATCGCCGTCACCCGTCGCACGTAACAATTTATAGGATCTACAGACGATTTGCCGTTACAGGATCTGTTGCACAACCACCACGGCAAGTCCCGGTACAGAATCGTGTGCGTACATTTGACATGGAGTTAGAGGTTCTCTTATACACCCATGAAAATCCCTGTTCATCGTTACGGCAAGCTAGCAGGGTCCTTGGGATTTCCAAAGAGACTGTACGTAGAATTCGTATGACGTATAACATGACCCCGTACAGGGCGCACATCGTGCACGGATTGCGTCCTGGAGACGCTGAGAGGAGATTAGGCTTCCTAGCTTTGATGGAAACCCTTCTTGATGAGGATGTACGCCTCCTTCAGAACATCCTGTGGACAGATGAGGCTTGCTTTACCTCAAATGGAATAATAAACCGTTGGAATTGGCGGCACTGGGCAGAGGAAAATCCCCATATCACTTTCAGTGCCCGCCACCAGAATATTTTCACCGTCAATGTGTGGTGTAGGGTCCTTCACAGTCAACTTATTGGACCTTATTTTTACAATGAGCACCTCACAGGCAAACGCTTTCTCCATTTCTTGCGATATATCCTCCCAGAATTACTGGCAGATGTGCCACTTCAGACACGGCGCAACATGTACATTCAACTAGATGGGTGTCCTGCACACAGTGCAAGGGGTGTGACGACCTACCTCAACCGTGTGTCTCCAGGAAAATGGATCGGGAGATATGGACCTGTGCCGTGGCCACCCCGCTCACCCGACCTCACCCCTCTCGACTATTACCTGTGGGGTTACCTAAAATCTGTGGTTTATGCAGGCTACACTACCCCAGTAACCTCGGTGGACGATCTGAAGCATCGTATTCGAAACGCATGTCGGGAATTACGGCCGATATCCATCGGTTTGGCAACGACAGAACATTGGATGAAGAGGGCAAGCGCATGTATCCGTGCAGGTGGTGGGCACTTTGAGCAGCATCTTTGAAAGTGTACGTCCGCAGACGTTGATGGCCTGCTACATACCTTCTGACTCATAACTGTAATAAAACTATCTTGCTAACCTGTTTTTGTTTTACCTATGTATGTCGTATACACCAGTAGCGATTCAATGTTTTGAACGTGGATAGCGTGTAAGGTATACACTGTAGGTAAAAGTGTCTTCAGTAATTAATGTATAATTTCGTACGTACATTTCAAATCTGGAATAAAAAATATACCATTCCATTCAAAAAAAACATAGTTCCGCGCATTTGGACTACTGCGCATGCGCAAAAATAAACTGTAACTGTTCCACCTCGTAGAGCTAATTAAAGGACACAGGTTTTATTTAGAAAATTTTGTCACATACGCAATACTTCACGCGATACACAGCTGTTACGTATTCGCTGAGACACCCTGTATATATATACAGGGTGTCTCACGAGTTATGTTACACGGTGTATCACCGTACGGGATGTATAAGTATGAAAATGTGTAGGAATATAAGTTCTATTATTTAATTCATTAAGGAGGATGGGATATGTTACGTTGGTGTCTGCGCACGCGCAATACGAAAACCGAGCACAAACATGAGAATGTCGAATGGGATGATATATTTTTTATGGCTTCTGTGAAATGCACATAAAAAAATGAGGTGGGCTCTTCCTCTCAACATTTTTTGATACGATTCTTCGTTTCCACTCAATGTACCCATAACGCGTCAATGTTACCAACAATAGTTTTAAACGTGAATGTAAAAAGGTTGAAGAAAACAATGGTATCAAGACAGCTCATAATATCGATACATGTATATGTAATAACGTGTCTTAATTAGTATTCATAACAGTATTTACACCTATCGAATCTTTCCACAGTATTGCAAGAAAGAGCGAATGAAGAACGTCAAGGTCGTTTCAACCTGTACATACAGTATTTACAAAATGTTGTTCGAAGACGCCTCCATCCACGCGAATACATGCCTCAGCCCTCTGGCGCCAGGTTTCATTGCATGCCATTATGCCAATGACAGTGACGCCGGGTTGATTCCCCTACCTGCGTTGGTTATTCGACTGCGAAGATCATCGGGCGAGGTTACTGGGTCATTAAACCCAGCGTACACGGTATGTTTGAGATACCCCCACAGAAAGTAGTTCGGAGTTGGTGTTAAGTCGGCGAGTTGAAACCGCGCAGGCCATGGAAATGCGACCAGATCTTCGATCCATTCTTCCTCAGGAAAGGTTTTCTGTCGGAGTAGGTTCGTCACTATAGCTGCAATTATGTGCTGGGGCACCCATCATGTTACTAATATATTCTCGTTGCTTTCTTAAAGGGTATATCACTCAGAAGGTCAACAAGGACGGTCTGCAGGAAATGGAGGTAACGCTGTCCTGTCAAATTTCCCTCGAAGAACTAAGGTCCGATAATCCTACTACAGAGTATACCACACCAAACGTTGACTGAGTATGAGACCTGGTGATGGCTCTAGTGAATGTTATATAGGGGTTTATTTCCGCCCAATGTCTGAAGTTCCACCTGTTATACATACCGTTATTGGTAAGCGAGATTCATCGGTCCATAAGATATTTTCCAATAAGTCCGGTATATCCATTAGAAAGCAATCAATGACAGCCAGGAATCCCAGCGGCCCTTTTTGGTTTCCACGATGCAAACCATGCACAATGTGTTTATGCCTATATGGATACATTGTTGTTATGCAACACGAAATCCGTCGTAGGTGTTCCTTCGATATTCCCATAGACCGAACTAGCCTGCTCGTAATGATGAACCCCTGTTGTATTTTCATGGGGTGTATAGCAGAACGTTCCAGTTCGACCGATCGAATTGTACGGACACGCCCCCGTCCCGCTATGTGATGAGGGGGCCTTAACTATCGACCCTGTACCTTTAAACCGTTTGTAAACTCTATGGAATGCCATGTGGCTCGGCGGTCGTCGATGTGGATAACGTTGTCCATATTCTGCAGCAGCTCTGTGAGCATTTCTGTTTTACGTAATGTACACCTCCAACATGTCACGCTTTCGTCCTGCGTATACTGGTCACGTGGCATGTTCCAAATGTATGGCTCTGACTAAACAAACGACTCTGAAGTTATACGTTTCACTACACTTTATTACGAATAATTTGTAGGTTATGACATAACCTCCATATGATAGCTGTTAGTTGGTTGTACACATTCACATGGCCGTATTTATTAGGCTACATAGTACATATCAATGTAATCTAAAAGGGTATGCATTAGGTATTTTAATTTAATTCCTTTGTTAGCTGTATCGATATTTTTAAATACTATTGGATATGCCTATTGTATTTAACCTAATTATTTCATATTGACATGTTTCGGCTTTTGTAGGCACATGATGTCTACGGATGACGTCTAGTTGTTTATGGGTACATTGCATGGAAACGAACAACCGTATCAAATAATGTCGAGAGGAAGAGCCCACCTCATTTTTTATGCGCATTTCACAGAAGCCATAAAAAAATATATCATCCCATTCGACATTCGCATGTTTGTGCGCGGTTTTCGTATTGCGCGTGCGCAGACACCAACGTAACATATTCCATCCTCCTTAATGAATTAAATAATCGAACCTATATTCTTACACATTTTCATACTTAAACATCCCGTACGGTGATACACCGCTGTGTACAACATAACTCGTGTGGAGGACACCCATGCTATATATATAATATATATATATATATATATAATATAATATATATATCTATTATACTATATATATATATATATTATATATATATATATACATATATATTCTTAGATATACCTATATATATTATATATAATATATATATATATATATATATATATATATATATCAGAGATGGGCGTTCCCAATTTAAGTCCGCAATTACGGAATACCAAAATAAATTGCGTAATTGCGATTGCGATAATTTGGAAAAATGTTGCGAATTGCCAGTTAGATCGGAATGCCTATATCATTCCGCAATTTAATTCCGCAATTCCGCAATTAGAGGACTATCAAAAAAATTGTAGAATTTCGGTTGAACGCCAAAATTTATAGTCCACAAATTTTTACACGTTGGCCATCTTTGTACCTCTGGCATCAACACCGAAAAATCGGTATTTTTTGCATTCAGTATTTTAAGGTTTTTGTAAATAAGTAATAATTAACAAAAACTTAAAGGCTTAAATGCATGAATAAAAGTTTGAAATCAACAATTTATTCTTTTTCTTTTATACAAATTTTCTTAAGCTTAAGTTATAATGAATATCAATTTATGAAACGTGTCGCCCCAAATTTCAGATAAAAATTATTGTACGAAACACTAAATTGATGAATAAATATAATATAACATTGGTACCCAACATTGAAAGATATATACTATATATATATTATATATATAATATATATATATATATATATTATATAATTCTATATATATATAGTATATATATATTATATATATATTATATATATATATATATTACAGTGGCGTATTTGGGGGGGGCCCAGGGGGGCCATGCCCCCCCCCGAAATTTTCTGGACACTAAAAATTTTAAGTATCATTTCCGTTAATAATATAAAGTGCAAAAGTTAAATTTAATTTTATATAATTTTATTTACCAAAAAACGCAATAGATGGACTAGTTTCTTGTTCGCGTCACAATTTCAAATATTTACATCTTGCTGCAAATATACTAGCAATTTTACCCGTGTTTAAATGCTTCAGTAGAAAGAAGTTTTCAACATTAAGACTTCTGAAAACCTACCTGAGAAATACTATTGGAGATGAAAAACAGGCTTATTGGACTTGCCCTCCTCTACATACATCGAAAATATTGAAATAAGAAATTTGAAGATGTGTTATCTCAGACTTCGCTCACTTTCATGTCAGGCGATTAAATTTAACAATCTTAGCGTGGATGTATTTTAGTCAATTCATATAAATTCTTACCCAGTTTTTTTCTTAGGAATTAATATTTTGTCCTCCACTTTTATATAACTTATAGATATATATATTATATATATTATTTATATATACCTTTATTATATATACTATATATATACTATATATACTATATATATATACTATACTTATAGGCTATTTATGATATATATATATATATATATATATACCAGGTATAATATATATATATATTATATATATATAATATTACGTATACATATATATATATTATATACTATATAAGTACTCATAATATATATTATATATATATATATAATATATTATATAAGTATATATATATATATATATAATATAATTATACTATATATATATATATTTACTATATATATATATTATATATATATATATATATATTTATGATATAAATAGTGATAGAGAAATATATATATATATATATTATATATATATATATATATATATATAATATATATATATATATAATATATATTATACAATCAGCATAAAATAATGCTCTCTATAGGAAGAACCTACTAGGGAAGTAATTATCCGGCTATCCGGCCGGATAACATTGATATCCGGCCGGATACCGGATAGTTCAAAAACTTGGCCGGATAGGCCGGATACCGGATAGTTTCCGGATATCCGGCCATCCCTAAATCAACCTGTATGATTCTTTTGTTAAACCACGGCACATGGATATTGAATTACCATTTTGGGGCATATCTATCTGTTAATATCTATTTATCTATCTGTTAATATTGTAACAATTGGTTTGCCCATTATAGACGATAAAATTATTAATCACTCTAAAGTACTTTAATATTCCATTATATTATTATTATTATTTCCATTATTATTATTCTTCTTATTATTTATCTATTATTATTATTATTATTATTATTATTATTATTATTATTATTATTATTATTATTATTATTATTATTATTATTAGTAAGTCCTTATTAATTAATCAATTATTTAGGCTTCTCCTAAAAAATATCAAAACTAATACTTTTAAAAAATATTTGATATATTATTTTGAGTAAAAAATTATATTTTTTTATCCCAAAATTTATATTTAAAAGTTATTATAAAATCCAGAATAAGTAATTGAGAAAATTAAATTTAAGTTGTTAAAAAACTTTTATTTTCAAAATGATTCGAAATATTTTCAAAATAAATCGCACGTTTTTTACCAAAAAGGAAAAACTATAAAATTAATCAAAAAAAAAAAGTTATCAAACTTGAAATTAATAAATATTTTAAAATAAAAAATGGATATTTATTATAAAGATCTTGTTTCTTATATATGATAGTACTACTACTAGTAATAATACTGTTATTGCTACTACTATTATTGTCCATGACTATTACAACTGCTTTCATTACTACTACTACTACTACTACTACTACTACTACTACTACTACTACAGCTACTGCTACTGTTATTACTACAATTACTACTTTTAGTTCCTCTATTTATGAAAGTCCGAAATTAAGATAGGAGAAAGGATAAACGGAGAAAGACTATATTGAATCTTATTTTACGCTTTTATTATTATTATTATTATTATTATTATTATTATTATTATTATTATTATTATTATTATTATTATTATTATTATTATTATTATTATTATTATTATTAGAAGTAGTAGTAGTAGTAGTAGTAGTAGTAGTAGTGGTAGTAGTAGTAGTTTAAATAGTAGTAATAGTAGTGTTATTAATAAAAATGTAAATAATAGTTGTATATGATTCAGTAAGGCAACTCATTTTTTCTAAAACTTTGTTTGAAAATGCAACCTTGCCTGAGTTTAACACTGATTGAGCCATAAATTACATTATATTGACTTAAACTGCATTAATTCTCACTTTTTTCACCCAATTATTTATTTATTTTTCTGCTTTCTGTAACTCTAAGTTAGATTCTTTTTAACATTTCCATGTTTTAACGTCCCCTTTGTGTCCCATATGTATATTATAATGATTTATTTAAAACTTTCTTACTACCCAACTCTACTTGTAGAAAAATTTTAGCATCTCGATATTAATCAACAGTACACTTTCTCCCATTTCTCTTTTACTCATTTTACTCTACTTTCAGCTATTCTTAACAAAATTATTAATAAATATTAGCTTCAAATATTTCCCTGGTACTAAAGGAACTGTATTTTTAATTTTGGGGAATCTCTGACACCTCTTACCTCGTGTATCCTTTCATTTAAAATTTCTTTCCTTACTCAAACAAGTAACAAAAAGAAAGCAAATGAAGAATCAGAATAAAGTGCAAATGATAAAGGACGGAAATTTTTAATATAAGATAACAAAAGATAAAAAGCAGTTTTTGCTATAATACTATTAATTTCATCCGATACGTAATGTCAATGATTTGACCAAAGGAGATGAAGATAGTAAAGTGCTAAAAGTACCTCAAGTGTATTTATACAATCTCAAAACTTTTTCAACTCAAAAAAAATCTCATCGATAAGAAGAAGAAGAAGAAGAAGAAGAAGAAGAAGAAGAACTACAGAACTACAGAACACCGACTAGCAAAGACTTTACAGTCCACTCAAGGCTAGTCTGAGGGAAGATGAGTCACTTTATACACGATTTAGGCAAAATTAAAATAACACTGTTATTACAAATATTAATACACATACAAATATCGTGTATCCGAACATCTGCCTTTGATTTCGACCCGTTTGTTATAACGATGGATGATGTTAATTTGTTTATTACAATTATAGAAGAAGAAGAAGAAGAAGAAGAAGAAGAAGAAGAAGAAGAAGAAGAAGAAGAAGAAGAAGAAGAAGAAGAAGAAAAGAAGAAGAAAAAAAAAAGAAAAAGAAAAAGAAAAGAAAAGAAAAAGAAAAAGAAAAAGAAAAAGAAAAGAAAATAAAAAAAGAAAAGAAAAAGAAGAAGAAGAAGAAGAAGAATTGAACACCAACAACAACAATAATAATAATAATAATAATAATAATAATAATAATAATAATAATAATATAATAATAATAATAATAATAATAATAATAATAATAATAATAATAATAATAATAATAATAATAATAATAATAGCAACGAAAAGTTTAACAAAGAATGCTCTTTTTAGATTTGATAGCTTATAATTTGCTGATAAAAATTAGAAAAGAAAATAAAGTTTATTTTCAATTATCATCACAATTGGTCTATTTTTTTCGACGATTTACATTTTAAGTCGCTTACCTTTTTTTTCTTTCCAATTTTCCAATCTCGTTCCGAAAATTTAAACAAAAAAAATCATTTTGATTTCAATTTTACAATTCAGAATTCAGAAACTTTTAAAAACACTTGAAAAAAAATGCAATTAAAATTTTTTTAAGTCCAATATTTCATTTACTCAGTGAATAATTATTATTTCTGTGACAAAAGCATTTCCATTTGAGTATATTATTTGAATTTTTGAAATACAAAATATTTTTAAGCTGTTGAACGATATCTTCTGTGCAAGATGTAAGCGCACACACAAACACACTAACACGCAGGCACGCACGCACGTATGCACATACACACACACACACACACACACACACACACACACACACACTACACACACAGCACATTATTATATTAATATATATATAATAAATATAATATATATAATATATATATATATATATATAATATATAATATATATATATATATCTATATAATATATATATAATATATTACTAAATTATAAAACAGAGAACGTAAATTTACTTTAATTATACTATCGATAAAAAAGGGAAAATAAACGCAAATATGGGTTAATAACTGAGCAACGGAATGGATGTGTGAAAGTTTTTAGACTACAGACAGTGTCTCAGTTCAGTTAATATCCAATAATAAAATATGAATTTTAATAGACTGAATTTTCGGTATACCTTTTATTTTGACCTGTTAAATTATTTAATCAAATACAGATTCTCCAGATTAATTATACCAACAAATCTTAAGTAACATCCAACCTCCACAAAGCGATTTGAGACAGGAATTTTTCTTAACTTAAATTTGGAATTGATAAAGAGGGACCATTCCACAATTATTATATGTAGTATATAGCAATTGTAAGAGAACTGAACTAAACTGTGTATAACATTATAACTGAAAATCCCTGATAAATGTACTGCAAAAATAATCAGAATATAACCCATAGATGCATTTGCAATCATAAAAATACTTGAGAAGAAAATACTCCTACTGATGTTTATACTAAATAAAACATAAAAGATGAACTACTCTAAAGCTCTTCTTCTCTGCATTATTTTTTTCCTCTCCCCTCCATCTTCTTCTTATCATCTTAAAGTTTCACTTTCCGTAAATTGTTTAAATTTAAAAACATATTTTTGAAATAAGAATACTTAAATGTTTGGTATTTGTAAAAAATATAATTGTAATAAAACTTAATGCACTCTAGAATAAAAATTTATTTAAATATAGGTTTTTCACTTCAAAGAATAACAAACCAAATATTTCATTTTTTACGTTGTTATTATTTTAGTTCATTTTATTATTATTATATATTATTTATTAATTATATTAATTACTATATATTATTATATTATTATTTATTATTATTATATATATTATATTAAGCAGTAGGATCATTAATTAACTATAATTTTAATTTATTTTTCATTTACAGAATGCAATCAATTTGAGAATTATCTGAAATCTCCAAACAACTTGTGTGCAATACTTTTAATATTTTATATCTTTTAAAAATAAACAAATATTTCAAAAAAACTAAAATAAAAACATAATTCAAAAAAGAAATAGACAATTAAAAAAGACGTAAAATGAAAGAACGAAGACGAATAAATAATAACATGATAAAATCCGAAAAAGATGAGACAAAAGTTAACAAATGTTTGTTCATTAATTCAAATTGGGATGCCAAAAAATATCGATATTCCACTCGAAATATTCGATATTTTGGCTCGATATATCGATATTTTGGGCGATATTTTCTTACGCGTATTATTGTTTTTCCGAATATTTTTTCTTAATTCGAAATCCGATATTCTTTCAAAAAAAAATTTTAAAGGCCGGAAAAAAATAAAACCTTATCCCCCTCTCCCGACACTCTGAAGTTATGAAATCTCTCTTTTTCCCCATATTTCGTTCTTCTCCGTCCCCAATGTCTGTATAATAATAAAGCCGATAAAATTGGTTAGATTTTTGTCTTTCGGAACCAAAAATAGGTGGATAAGGGTCGACATGCAACATACCACAAGTCAAAATTGTCTTCTGATATTCAATAATCACTTATTCATTTATCCAGTGGCAAGATTTGCATCCACCCGAGAACCAGCCGATCGTGATTTACTGTAGACTCTCTTGGAGTTTCCAGTGTCAGTGTGGATAATTCTAATACCAGTGTCATGTCAGGGGCAGAACTAATACCAGAACAGACCCTGTAGCTGGTTTACGTTCACATACCGTAGTACCTGACTAGTTTAATCACTACTGGCGATACATTGTTGCTTAAAATAATGTAAGCAACTAAACTTAACGATTTTATACTTAGCTATTACTAAATCAGTATGATTTGAGGGTAAGCTCACTAAAGCTTTTCTTATGATAAGTCGGGCTGGCATCCATTCGAACTTCTAACAATACTTATTTCATATTTAATACTAAATATTAATAGGTTTCTTAAGATCCAGACTTCCAAAGTCGCCAAGTATGCATTTCTACCCATCCAATTTAAATAATTTCGTTTACGAATAATATTTATCTTCTACTTAATTAAAACCATTTTGAGAGTAGTATTTAATAACTTAATACTTATTTTTTCATTTTAATGACTGAAAAAAAGTATTTATGAATTATTGTTCAATTTCTAGTGAAACGCGAATTTTTTATTTAAATTATTCACTCGTCCACAAAAATCAAAAAAACACACCCAGTTCTCAGCTCCAACGACCAACCTTCTACAACTAACTTCATCTTCAACCCTCTGGAGTTGGAAACTGAAGTTGAAGACTGAAAGTGAAGATCCTATTTCCATTTCTACCATTCTTTTCTTCTGTACATACGTCTGCTTCATATTAATAAAGTAAAGCCTTTCTCTCTCTCTCTCTCTCATCTCTCTCTCTCTCTCTCTCATCTCTCTCTATATATAATATATATATATAAATAAATATATCTATTATATATATATATTATATATATATATTATATATATAATATAATATGTATATATAATATATATTATATATTATGGACGAAGTTACTTAACGGCCACACGGAACGGTTTCAAATTAGTTTATATAAATAATTATAAATATATTATATATATATATATAATTATATATATATATATTATATATAAATAATATATATATATATATATATATATAAATATATATATATATAATATATATATATATACTATATTATATACTAGTTAGTTATTAGTTAGTTAGTTATTGTTATATTAAACGTAAAAACTGTAAAATACGTAATAGTCGAACTGCTCATGTTTTAAGAACGCAATTAAATCTGTAACAACATCATTTCTCCGTGTAAATAAAAACATCGTAACATCCTAAAAACTTTGTTTATTTATTTTTATTTTTATTTAATGACTATTATTATTTGTACTTTCATAACTGAAATTTGCCCTGATTTCAAAAAAATGTATTCAATTTTCGTGTAGCTATCGTTGTTTTTTAAAACTATGTGCGCTCGCTAATCTTGGAGGATATATATAATTATATATTAATATATATATATAATTAATGATATATATTATTATATATTATATATAATAATATACTATATATATATATAATATATAAATATATATATAATATATATATATAATAAATATATATATATTGATTATAATATTAAATAATCGATACTTATATAATATCGAAATATCGATATATGTCAAAATTGCATAAGGTTTGCTGCGTAAATCAAGGCGATATGAATTTTTTTAAATATCGATATATCGATTATCGATATTTTTTAGATATCGGCATCCCTAATTCAAATGTTTTCCTTTTTTCACAGAAAAAAAAAAAAAAAAAAAAAAAAAATAAAGTGAATATTTGAATGGTAAAAAATAATCAGCCGAAAAGTTCAAATAAAAAAAAAAAAAAAAAAAGTTCGGATATTCATTATCTTGGAATATAAATTTTCTTATTTCAACTTAAAAGTTTTTTTTTTTTTTTTTTTTTTAAGAATCTTCCGTAAGATTTGATATTTACACCTTGCTTTGAGTATATATACATATATAGAATATAATATCTATATAATATATTATGAATATATATAATATATATATATATATATATATATATATATAATATATAATATATATAGATATAATATATATATATATTGTATATACTGTATATATAATATATATATATATATAATATATATATATATATAAAATATAGTATATATATATATCATATATATATTATATATATATATAATAATATATATTAATATATATATAAAATATATATACTATATATGTAGTTGAAGTCATGATTGAAAAATGAAAAAATGAAAGGACGTTTTTCATTTGGCGAATGTGTTGACTTCATCACGAGTTTGATCCGGACCGAACCCCCTTTACCTTTATAAGATAACCGGTTTTAAAGTTCTAACATCTCTATCTGAAATCTTCACCTAAAACGGTCTTCTCTTCTTCTTTCTTGCTTCTCTTCTTCTTCTTCTCTTCTTCTCTCTTCTTCTTCTTCTTCTCTTCTTCTTCTTCTTCTTTCCTTTATTAGTATTATTATTATTAATTTATTATTATTATTTATTATATTAATTATTATTATTATTATAAGATTAAAGATTGGAAAATTAACGATTAGATTATTATTATTATTATTTATTATTACTTTATATTAGTAAAGTCCCTATTAATTAATCAATTAATCAATTAAAAAATATTCAATTTATTACTATTTGATATAGTTAACCTGTGTAAAAAATCAAACTATTTTACTCTAAAAAAAAAAATTAGAAGTTATTAATTAATAGATCAAGAATAATTTTAAAAATTAAATTGAAAATTGATGAAACTGTTATTTCAATGTATATCAGTAGTGTTAGCAACTTAATAAGTACGCCATTAATATAATTAATGAAAAAACCGCGAAATTTAAATTCCAATAAAATTATTCAACTTGAATTTATAACAAAATTTAAATAAAATTCGTCACACATTAACATATCCTCGTACTCGTTATCTAATCAATCTACTCACTATACATTCATTATAACACACTAATCTACTCATATACCTACTACTCATACTCACTACTACTACTAACTCATAACTATAAAATAATAATAACAATAATATATAATAATCACTAGATAATAATAATAACTAATCTCAATAACTAAAAAAAAAAATACAAATAATTATATATAATTCACTCTAAAGTGAAGGAAGGTTCAAAAAATTTCTCCCACTTCTACCTCACAACTACTCGCTACTCATTGTTACTCGACACACACACTCTATACCTCTATCCAGACTAAGTCCGAATTATAAAGATACGAAAAATAACTTGGAGAAGACTATATGAATCTGTTTTTCTATACGTAATTAAAATTCGTAAAGTAAACGCTTTGACCAAAAGAGATGAAGATATCAAGGTATTAAAATACATGAAATGATTACACAATACAATTTCAAAACATATTCAACTTAAAAAAATAATTATCAAGAAATCGAGAAGAAGAAGAAAAAGAAAAGGAGAAAAATAAGAAAATAAGAAAAATAAGACAAAATGAGAAATATATTATTGATCACTATACAAATTAGAAAAATAAAAAGAAAGAAGAAGAAGAAAAGAAGAAGAAGAAGAAAAGAAAGAAAAGAAGAAGAGCAGAAAAAAAGAATAATATAACAAGAAGAGAAAAATAGACGAAGCAGAAGAAAGAAGAAGAACAGAAGAAAGAAGAGAACAAGAAAATAAGAACAACACAAGAACACAACAACAACAACAACAACAACAACAACAACAACAACAACAACAACAACAACAACAACAACAACAACAACAACAACAACAACAACAACAACAACAACAACCAATAATAATAATAATAATAATAATAATAATAACATCAACAATAACAATCAGACAACAACAAACAACAACAACAACACAACATAATAAATCTAATAATAATAATAATAATAATAATAATAATAATAATAATAATAATAATAATAATAATAATAATCATAATCATAATAATAATAATAATAATAATAATAATAATAATAATAATAATAATAATAATAATAATAATAATAAACAATAAGAATGAAAATAATAAAAATTTAAATGTAATACAAGCAATCTTTACATTTGATAGCTTATAATTTACTGATAAAATCGGAAAAGAAAACAAAGTTTATTTTCCATTATCTTCACACAATTGGTATATTTTTTTCGACGATTTACATTTTAATTCATCTATTTTTTTTCTTTCCATTTTTCCAATCTCGATCCGAAAATTTAAACAAAAAAAATCATTTTGATTTCATTAAAATTCTAAAACAGAATTCAGAGACTTTTTAAAAACACTTGAAAAAATGCAATTAAAAAAAATTTAAGTCCAATATTTCATTTACTCAGTGAATAATTATTATTTCTCTGACAAAAGCATTTCCATTTGAGTTAATATTATTATTGAATTTTGAAATACGAAATTATTTTAGTGTGAACGAATCTTTGTGCAGAGATGGTAAGCACACACACACGCACACACACACACACACACACACACACACACACACACACTCACACACACACACACACACACACACACCTATACACACACTAACACAAACATGCACACTGGTTCTATGCACAGACAAAGTGGCGTAAAGGTTACTTTAGTTATACTATCGATAAAAAAAGCAGAATAAACACGAATTTGGGTTTATAACGTAGCAACGTAATGAATCTGTGAAAGCTTTTAGAAGGAGGTGTAGAATGAGCGACAGGCAATTTGAATATCCACACCATAAAATATGAAATTCCGATCGGACTGAATAGGTACTCCTTTTATTTTGACCTGTTAAAATATTTAATCATGGACATATTTACGTTTCAAAATGATAAACAATATCTTAATACAATATATAATGTTCAAAAGCGAAAAGTGTGGATTTGAGAAAGGAATTTTTCTTAACATAAATTTGGAACTGATAAAGAGGGACCATTCCCCAATTATTATATGTAGTATATTACAATTTGTGAAGAGAACTGAACTAAAATTGTAGAGCAACTGCTAAAACTGTAGAACATTATAACTAAAAATCACTGATATGTACTGCAAAAATACCAGAATATAAATAAGATTTTTTTTTTTTTTTTTACAGTTATCACCACCGCTCACGGGCAAAGCCCTATTCAAGGAGGGGGTGTTAAAATCAACAAAACTTCAACTAACGCAAATCACGCAGATGAGCACAGACGCGGGCTTTAAAGTGAGGGAGATTAAATTGAGTAGGAAACACAGAAGTTGGAAGAGAATTCCACAGAACGGAGGTGGCAGGAAAGAAGGAGGCACCGCAGCGAACTAGTCTGGAGTTGCTAATATCAAACACAAAACTCATGTGCGACACAGCACCCCTTGTTGCTACCGAGGCGTCTTAAGGTCGGTGGCCGCGAGTGAAAGATCCACGACACTTGCCGCTACCGTACCTATAGAAAAAAAAAGGATAAAGCACCAACATCGCGCCCAAATATAGAGGGTTCAGCGATGACACCTAGAAGAAGAGCGGACAGTTTATAAGGTCTTTTTTGCCCTTGACTAAACCCTATCCAAAAGCCGGGTGAAACTGAGCCCCCCATTAATGAGAATCAGTACTCATACAA
The DNA here is from genome assembly GCA_015478945.1 of Trachelipus rathkii. Lineage (NCBI taxonomy): Eukaryota > Metazoa > Arthropoda > Malacostraca > Isopoda > Trachelipodidae > Trachelipus > Trachelipus rathkii. The sequence continues at coordinate 32,442 of JABUQX010052136.1, forward strand.
GGCGGATCGAGGCCTGTGTGTTATCAAGCTGGAGTCAACTCGTGTCGAGAGGAATATAATGATATAACTGCACCCTCCCAACAGAACTCCCAGTTCTTGAGAGCCGCCACTTAGCACCGTCTGTGATGTGTGGTCTCCAAGACATTTTTTGTTTATGTTAGGCCAAGGATGTTCATATATTGTCAACAGGAGAGACGAGAGAACCGTCGAAAGAGATATGGAAGTTAGAAGTGTCTTAGAGAAGGAGATTTGAAGAAGTTGAGTGTTTAAAGAAATTAAATTTTACAAAGTTGAGACGACCCCACCCGAGAAAACTGCAAGAAGCTAGTACCTGTTCTGAACAGATTAAGACGAGAAGGCATTCTAAGGTAAAGAGGGAGCAGAATTGAATGAGTTGAAGAATGAAGGCTCGCCAGGTCATCGGCATATGAGGTGAATAGGGAGTTAAGATGGCAGGTGACGATCATTAATGAGAAGAAGTAAATAAAGTAGGAGATTAAGGACAGGACACCCTGAGCGAAACAAACCACTATGGACAGCAAGGAAGAAGAAGTCAGGCATATCAAACAGACAGCGATATGAAAAAGCAGACTTTTGGAAAGAAAATAGACATAAGTAAGCAAAGAGAAGAAGGAAACCAAAGGAGGGGAGCTGCACGAGAGCAGGTGACGCGTTGCCAATACCAGGTCAAATCTTTGGCGACCTATGTCAAAGCGCACCACGCAAGTCTCCCCAGTAAATTCGCAATTAAGGCGGAAAACCATCCAATCGGATTAAATAGAAAGTAATAATCACCAGTAGACCTCGAACGCCGAAAAACCGTACTGACTAGCGATCGGAAAGAAGAATGAGATTCCAGATGGTCTAAGAAGTGAAGTAGAAGGGTTCAAAGATCTGTAGATAGAATACGGAGAGCAAAGCAGAAGTTTGAAGGATCAGAGCGGCTTCCTTTTTTTCCGGAATAGGTGGACATGCTGCGTATATCTCTCAAAGACACTGAGGAAAGTGTTAGTATTGAGACAGTCAGCACGCAATATAGCTTTGAACCCGAGGGGGAGGGCCAGATCGCAGCGATAAACGCACACTACCTTTTTTCCAAACTCAGGGAGGAATGCCGTCCGGGCAACACCGCACTTTCCACTCGAACCCGTTCATAACTCCTCAGGGCCCATGCAACACGATCAAATTAATCCACAGCAAAGACAATAGAGACACCTGAGAGGAGAAGGTGAAGGAGGTCAGGATGCCCAGAATTGTCCAGGTTGAGTTAGAGGAAAATAGGTGGCTGAGCCGAAGAGATTGGCTTTTCAGTTGGAGAGTTAGCCAACAGAGCATCAAATCGATACAGAGGAAAGAGCAGATTTACAGAGTGTTAAAATATTTATGACAAGAGGTGAAATTTTATTTCTCAGTAGAGAACCAAGGAGGTATAGCGCACCTTCGTTTGATGAAAGCCGCTTTTGCTCGTCGAGAGTATCCCTGCAACTTTTATTTTCTAGCATGAATGAAATTAGCGAAATGATAGCGAGAACGAGAATTTTTTGTGAGATGTTTTTTCATCAGGGCCAGTAAAGATTTATCAGTAGGAGACGGAACCAAGGAGGTTAGCGCTCCTTTCGTTTTATGGAAAGCCCGCTTGCTCGTCGCCGAACGAGCTATCCCATGCAACGATTCTAGCTGAAATGAAAATTAGCGAATGATAGAGAACGCGAGATATTTTCCACCCCGCCTTTGCTAATGAGCCAGAGAAACAAAGCAACCATCGAACCATGGATTATGAGGACGAGAAAGATTTCAGATTCGAGAAGTGATGAACCTGCTTGATCCCCCTCAAACGATTACAGCTCCCACCTTTAGTGGCAGAAGGCGAAGCGTCATCCATGGCAAGCAGTCCATTATTTCTAATTATTAGTATAGCGTGTAGAGTGACGCGAATCGTGGCCCCCCCCTCAATCAACCCGATCAATAAGTGCACATAAAAAACGCAGTTAGGGCAGATGAGACATTAGATTGAAGAATTTTAGGATTTAACGGATATCAGAGACATAAGGTTGTGGTGAGATTTATCAAAAGGATGCGTAGGCTAGCTTGTATTTATAGAGAGAGGACTAGTAGTGAAAACATAGGGTAAAGATGTAGTTCAAGAATGGTGGAGCGACGACTCCGGGAATGGTTGTAGGTTTACTTTGATTAGTTGACTCCATGCATCGTTAAAATGCCTTGAGATGACTTCTGGCGCTTCCTCCCCACCTAAATCCAGTAATGAGAAGGTACGCCTAACAACTTCTAGTGTTGTTTGTTACATGAAACCCCTTTAATGAGGACTCCAGTATCTTGGGTGAGAAGATCATAACAGTCTGCGGTTGAGAGGTAGTAAGATTATTTCAAAGACAAGAGTGGCACATCTGTTCTGGTAAAATAAAAATAGCATAAGCTCCACATTAGCCTAATAGAAGGAAGAAAGAGATTGAAGAACAGCAGCATCCGAAGTTAGGAGATTCGAGTTCTCGAGACGTGTTATAGGCAGATATTAATGTTCTACGATAGGCACACACTCCACCTTCAGACGGAAAAGTTATTTAAAATAAGCAGATTAGATACTTTAAACGAGTTAGAGGGTGAATCATTTAGCCATCTGAGTCTCAGACAAGAGCAAAAGGTCTGTGTTAGAGTTAGAGTTAGATAGGTAATATTCAACAGAGACAAAGTTAGATTTTAAGCCAGCGGATGTGGAAAGTTAAATAGTAAGCCCGCCGTCTATGCAAAATGTGCCATCTTTCACACCCACACAACACACAACACCACTCCACACATACAAATCAAGCAACAATACGACTTAAAACCAAAAGGAACGGAAACGGACTTTAACAATTGCAAAAACTAACATTTCCTAACTTAAAGAAAATCCGAGCACTAACAATTAACTATATAAAGAAAACTATACTACTATATACACTAAAAAACAAAACTATAAACCTATGGGGCGATGATCTGTGTCGTTGACACTTACTAAATTTATTAAAACCTACAACTAAAAGAAAAAAAAATGGAAAAAAACTAACACGAATATGAGAAATCTTTAAGTACTAACTACTTATTTTTAAATAAAACATATACTACTAAACACTAAATCTAAACAACTAAGATAATTCACATCATAATAAATGAAAGAAAAAAATTCAATGATGTTATAAAATAAAATATAAAGAAGAAAAGACGCTACAAGCTCTTCTTTCCCTGCATTTATTTTTTTTTTATTATTATTTTTCTTCCTCTTCTCCTCCATCTTCTTCTTTATCATCTTAAAAGTTTCACTTTTGCATATTGTTTTTAAATATAAAAATAATATTTTTTTTTTTGAAAATGAAGAAACACATAAATTATTCATGTTTTAAAATATAAAGTAAATAAGAATAAGCAAAGTAAGAAGATAAGAAATTTCTTAAGTATACAGCTTTTACAGCTCTCATACCATAACAAACCAAAATTTTATTTTTACATTTCTTATTATTGATTAATTATTATTACTATTTATTATTATTATTATTATTATTATTATTATTATTATTATTATTATTATTATTATTATTATTATTATTATTATTATTATTATTATTATTATTATTATTATTATTATTATTATTATTATTATTATTATTATTATTATTATATTTATTATTATTAAGCAGTAGGCATTAATTAATACCTATTTTATTATTATTTTCATATTTAGCAAGTAATAGTTAAAATAGATGACAGATTATTTCGAACTTAACTTTTAATATTTTTATATCTTTAGAAAATAAAAAAATATTTTTCAAAGATAAATAATATAGGAAATACTATCACAAAAAGATCTGAAACAATTAAAAATGAAAACATAGAATTAAAAGAAACTAAAAAGGTTCGAAATAACACAGATTTTGAATTAAATTTCTCAAAAAGATGGAGACAAAAGTTAACAAAATTGTTTGTTCATTAATTTCAAATGATATCCTATTTTCACAGAAAAAAAAATAAAAAAAAAAAAAAAAAAAAAAAAAAAAAAAAATTAGTGAATATCAAAACAGAAAGTAGCAAAGTAAGAGGATGTCAAAAAAAGTAGAAAAATCAAGTTCGAATTCTTCATCCTCCAATTCTATCAATTTATCTATTTCAGATTTATAAGTTTTTATTTTTTTATTCTTTGTTTTTTTTTTTTAGAAATCTTAACGGGCCAAACACCTTGCTGGAGAATATATCTATATACTATATATATATATATATATATATTTATATATATATATAATATATATATATTATATAATATATATATATATATATTATAATATGAGTATCATTATATATATATTATATATATAATTTATATATATATAAGTTGCTCACCCTTGGCGTAAAAAAATAATTTTTTGAGTTAAGTTACATTTGATTTAGGACTTTTGAAAGCTATTTCTAACGGCTTCACGATGACCTAAAGATACATATATTAATTATACTCATAAACATTTAATTGATAAATTAGATTTAAAAAACAGGGAAATTAAAATTAAGATTCTTGGGGTGGGGAAGCCATGAGCTTTCGTCCAACATTACGGATGGACCTTTTCAAATGGAATGTATTTACAACAAAGCGATGGCCTGCCGACTCGGAGAGTTATTGTTAGTTTCAGGAAAGTTTTGGTTGGTTGGTCTTTTATTATTTTTATTATTTTTATTATTTTTATTATTGTTACAATAGTAACATGAAGAATTAACATATTGTAGTTAGTGCTTTTAAATTTACAATGAAAAAAATGGCAGACTAAACTTATTACAGTGCTTAAAAATATGTGAAGTTTATAAAATGATATATTTTATTAATAAAAAAACATAAGCCCTTCTTCACACCAATTACTCAGTTTCGACGTTGAATCACTATTTACCTCTGTCCACTGGCCCTTCACGCTAATCTACTTGAACAGTACCTAAATCAGCATCAAGTCAACCTCTCTCACCCCTTTTCTCTAATAAAAAAACCTTATAACTCTCACATTAAACCACAATTTCTTCACGTTCAATGGAAAATTCTATAAGCAGACCCAAGGACTCGCAATGGGTTCCCCCCTCTCACCTACATTAGCAAATATATTTATGGAGTTACTGGAATTCTACCATATTTTACCCCACCACACCCTCAATAACTCTCATTGGTTCATTTATTTATATAATCTTGATGATTTAAAATTACATTAAATTAAAACCCACAAGACATTCTAACCTTTATAAACAACATACATCCCTCCATATCATTCACTCACGAACTTTCGCACAACTACACTCTACCATTTCTGGACACGCTTCTTATTTGGAAAGACTCCCCCAATATCACACACACAGTATATAGAAAACCCACCTCCCCTCCTAACTACACCCACTGGTTCTCTGCCCACTCCAAAAACATAAAAATAGCCACTCTCAGCAGTCTATATCTCAGAGCCCTAAGAATATGCTCTCCCAACCACTTAAATTCAGAAACCAAATTTCTACATACTACGTTCACCAAACTCAAATACCCCCCCCTACATAATCAACTTGGCATACAAAAAAGCCAAAAAAAACTTTTATAGCACAACAAACAAAAAAATCAGGAAAACTTCAAAAACTTTTTGCCCCTTTCTATTCCAATATAGAACCATAAATTAAAACAAACACATACGAGAAATCAATCAATATTAACTCACACATAACATACTTCACTCTCCATATGTTTTTGGTGTGGGCAGAGAAAGAGTGGGTATAGTTCGGAGGGGATATGGGTTTTCTATATACTGTATGTGTGATATTAGGGGAGTCTTTCCATATAAGAAGCGTGTACAGAAAACAGATTTAACCAACGACAATATGAACTCTGCACTCACCACCAATCGCACCAATACTCATCATAAAATCAATTTGACAAACACTCAAAACCATAAATCAAGTACAAAGTAGAAAAATAACAGAATCCA
>JABUQX010052137.1:0-20000 GCA_015478945.1 Trachelipus rathkii
ATAAAAGTTTTCGCGTTGTTATTGTATATATATAGACATATAAAATTGATCATGAACATTCAATGTATCAATGATAGAATACAATATGATCATTATAGGTAGATGGAGTAAATTATATATAGTGGAGAATGTGGAGTAAGGGTAGTTTTGATATTACGTGGATTATATACTGAGATTTATCATAATATTGCTATTATAAGGTAATATAAAAATAGCTAAAATTTTTAAGTTATTATATATAACACATAAAAGTGATTTTAAATATTTTTAGTAAAAAATAGAGATAAAGAGATATATATATAAATGAAACAATAACTAAATATTAATATAAAATAAAGTTTTTGTGTATTATGTTATTAATATATCAAATATATAGGACTATGATAATTCTAATTAGACTAATAGATATCAATAGATCTATAGATCAATTAATCACAGTAAATGGTATGTAGTTATGTGAGAGAGGTACAGTTATGATTATATAACTGATTTACCTGATTTACTTATATATAGCTTCTTAAGTTTATAATAATGCAATATTTATTAAGTTAATCATAATCACATAAAATGATATAGAATTAATATTTTATGATTTTAGTAAAATAATACGAAAATGAAATAAAGAAACACTATAAACAAAATAAATAAAAGTTTTTGTAGTTATATATGCGTTAGATATACAAAAAAATTACTTTGAAATGCAATTTAACTGAGTGAGAACAGGTAGTGTCAATACGATCAAATAGGAATCACAGAAGTTGGTATGAGTAGTTAATGAGGGAGGAGCTAAGTTTTGTATAATTTACTGGATTGTTACTGAGATATTACTGCTGCTCTTATAAGGTATGTTAAATAAATGAATATAATATTTTATTAGTAAAAACAAAATAGCCAAAGCCATTGCAACAAATGTTACTCCGCTAAAAGATATAAAAGGTCACAAGTCGAAAATTATAATATAAATTATAATTGAACATAATTAAATATAATAAAAAAAATTTGATAAAAATAAATTTAAATAATATCACATATAAAAAAGATAAAAAAATATTAAAAATAAAAAAATAATGCTTTAGAAAAAAATAAAATAAAAAAAAAAAAAAAATGAAAAATAAAATAAATAATTGAAAAAAAAACATGAGATATGGTATATTTTTTGATAATTATATTAAATTAATACTATAAAGTATAATAAATGTATATAAATAAAAACATAAATAAAATATAGCAACTCAAGTATATATCTATGTATATCAATAAGTATTTAAGAGAAAAAATATATATGTAGTATTTATGCATTTTATAAAAAGAAAAGGAGATAACTAGTCGGATAGTATAAATGTTAGAGTATTTTTAGAACATTTTTAATGTCCGGCTCTATCTATAACGATAATTTCATGAAAATTGGATGAATAGTCGAAATAAATTGTACATGTGTATGTATTTCAACACGTACATAGTAAATTATATTAAGTTTAAATAAAGGAATAGTCTCTTGCATAATAACTATGTACAGTACTAGAGCTGGTCATATCCAAAGCATCCAAGAGAGTGAGTGAGAGAGATTGCCTATAGTATATTAGTCTTCCTTATCTGTTCACGCCTACGTTACTTTCTACAGAAATACTACGACTCTAGAATGCCTTGGTTTCTCCATATTTACAACTATACTATGTAACATATTCGAGATATTTTAATTAGGGGAGTAGCACACTACTAGCTACTGGGGTGGCACTGGAGGGACGTAACCTCGTCTAGCAATTGAGGTTACGTCTCCCTTATATCGGGAGCCCAAGTTTGAAGAAGACAAGTCAACTAGACCATATTAGCTCAATTGGATGTGGTGAGATAGATGTGATGAGTTTATAAGTACTTATTGTCTAACCCTTCTAAAACTAAAATTATTGGCCAACCTGACCTCAAAATTGGTCTCAACAACATACCTCAATGTAAATTTCTATATTAACTGCATTTTAAGCAATAAAAATTTATAAGATTTTTTAAGCTCAATTTAATCAGAGCAAAGTGCCAAGTCATTATACGTCGTCATTTTGAAATAACTTGATGATTCCATGCTTTATTAGTATCTCATCACTCAGTACCTAATACAGAAATTATACTATGAGACTATACCACTACCCTCGACTTTAATGAATATATACGCTCATTAAACTCAAACCACGCTAATATCAAGCGTTACAAAATTTGCTTAATTGTATAGTATCTATACTTTATAAAATTATATATATATATATATACCCAGTAAAATGGGGGAAAATTGGACTATTGAAAATTTACCTAGTTTAACTAATTTTATAATAATACGTCCATCTATACATATTATCACTTCATATATAAATACCGCTTACTACCTGTACCTATATATAACGTACCTACTACAAAAAATAAATAAACCACAATAGAACCATAAAATGAACTACAATTAAATATATAAATTTTGAAATTAACAGCACATTCTTCTAAAACACATAGCAATAGGAGAAGAGAGAAATGTGTTAACTCTTAATAAATATAGCGTCTTTGACTACGCCCTGCTCTATTTAACGAAAATGGATTGAAATTTATTCTTCCCGTTTTATATTTGTGTTTGATGCCTTTCCTTCCCCATATGGGAATTGGGAGAAAGTACTATCTCTTGGTTCTTTTCAAGAAGGAGAAAATATCTACTGATCAGTTTTGTAACTCGCTCATTTAGATGCGCTGAGAATAAATTTTAAAATTCTGATATGATGCATTAGGTAACCTGTTTATGTCATTTACTCTGAGGAATTCGTAAAATTGTTAATCGATATCAATTGGAATTATTATATCCTAGATTAGTAAGCATGGTATCCTGTGCAGTTCACAAAATTTGTTTCCCATATCTTGCTGCTCTAACTGGTTTCTGAAAAAATTTTTAAGAACAAAGAGAGTCTCACTTGGTAATTGCTTCTAATTATTTTCAGGTACTATTATTACTTGATGTCCTGAAACCGGGGCATATTCATATTTCTTCATTAACAGAGAAACATGAACTCTGTTGTAAATTTGCAACCTTCTAAAATGTATTAGAAAAATGTTCTCGATTTTTTGTGTGCGATAGTTCCTTTTAAAAACAGCGTGCAGCGAATTTCGTACCAGCAGTGAATCAAGGAGCAGTTTTGCTTGTTTGTCCACTAACAAGGCGGAATTGCGTAGAGGTAGTTATCGATAACTGGAAGAGTAACGGACGGTATAAAGTTGAAACTCAGTAATTAAAGCTCTACTAAAGACTCTAACGCTTTCGTTCGTGATTCACGAGATATTCAAGAGATTTGTGAACCTTCAGAGAAACCTTCGAAGAAAGGTTTTCTAATATCCTTGAATCCATCTTAAAACTGCCTGCAGACAGCCTTCAACAATTGGCTTTTTCAAAACGCTTGTCTAAATACCGTTAGCACAACCATCATAATTTCTCCACCACGGGCTTGTTTCGTGGCGCGGATTAGATGGACTACCATCAAGCCCCTCAACACTATATTCAGAATGATTAAAATTTGATACTTCAACATAAAAAGTTTAGAGTATAACCAAGCAAGGGAAGAAGATATTCGAAATACATAATATTCGTCTTCCAGTAAAAAAGAACACCGCCGATGTCAGTAGACAGATTAACGGTACTGACGAGCCCACACGGCACGAACGAAAATTAGCATCGACAACGTGCTAATCGAAGCCGAAGGGGCTTTTGAAATTAACTGGATAGAAAGTAGCATTGCCCGAGGGGCTGACGGGCTGCAAGGCTCGAAAGCTCCTCCGGCTCACCTCAATGCTCCCTTCGGCCTCGAGCCTTCGGCTCCCCGAAGACGATATATGGCGTTAAAGTGCGTCCGGGCTACGGCTATAAGTCGTGCATATGGATATTCCAGAGCCGGACTATATAGGAGCGAGATACGCCATATGAGTCGGAGAGCTCGGATCATAGGCCGGGTGGTATGTATACGCAGATGTTAGGATGCCGTGTAATAATGCTAGTCACGGGAGAGGCGCCACGACCCGCATGGAGAGAGATGCATATCTATGGGCGGAGTAAGTGAGACAGAGATTTATCGATACGCGCGCGGCGCTTCAGGCGAACACTAGACGAGATTGAGAGTGATATCAGAGCGAGCGAGATACGAAGAAAGAGCGTAAACGTGAAGTTTTAAATTTAATTAATCTCCCCTCCGAAAATATACTCAGGAGGATATGTAGGTATAGCGGCAGTGATTTTGGTCAGGTTGTGCAACGTTTTCTTAGCATTCCTTAAGAATTTCTCATTTTATGTATCCCCTGGTATGAGTAGGCCGCCCTTCGGTGGTGGGTGGGGTCGAGCGGGCTCGGCTCTTTAAGTGTTTTGTGATTGCCTGGGTTTAGTTACTAATGTACATTTTTATACATTCAAAGGCGATGTTATGGAGTGAGCGATTGAACACTTTCGGAACCTGGGTGTAGCCGGGTGCAGGGTAGTTATTATCAGTGTATATATATATCATGATCCACACTAGTGGTCAGGCACACTAAGTCGATGATGAGGGACTATAAGCATGCGATAATGGCAACGTGTGGGGAAAGGGACAGATCATATGACCGTAGAGTACGTTAGAGTTAATTATTATTTATTGGGCATGTGAGAGTTAGGTTGGTATCAGAAGTTTTAGTGCTGCAGAGGGAGAGGGCGCTTATTATTATTCATTATTTATTATATTAATTATATTATTATGTATTATTATATCAAATATATATATTATTGATTATTATATTAATATAAATTATTATTATATTATGTATTATTAGGAATTATTATTATATTATTTATTATGATTATTATTAATATTATTTATATTTAAATTATATTATTATTGAGAAAATTAATTATTTATGTAAGTATTATTATTTTTGTGGTTATTTAATTATTTATTTATGATTTTATTATATTATTATTATTATTACATATAGTATTATGTATTATATTAATGATGATTATATATATTATTAGTATGATTATTATATTATTAAATAATGTTTATTATTATAATATTTTGATTATTAAAATTGAGTCTTATTATTATTATTAGTTATATATTGATATATTTATTATATTATATTATTATTATTATTAATATTATTATTATTATAGTATTAACTGTTTCGCTTCAGTCAACGTTCAGTTGTCAAATGTATAGAAGGAGCAATAAATAAGAATGACATTTCTGAGTGGACAGAGTGTAGGGAGGATTTTTGTCGGACTAATTTAGGCCTGATTAGGAAGATCCTTTTAATTAGAGGTAATTCTTTTAATTAAATTTGATTGTCAAAGCTTGGAATAATTTATTTATATACTTACAAGTGATAAAGCATTCAACGGGTGAATGACAAATGATATTTATACTTAACATTTCCACCAAGAATAAACGATAAATAAGTAAATGAATATCTTGAAGGAGTGAATATATGTTAAAACCAATGGATATTGGTAAATGGAAGGAAACATATTTAGAGAGGAGCAAGAGAATTGTGATGAATAGAATATAGAAATATAACAAGTAACAGATGATATGAGTGAAATAAAAGAAACTAAAAACAAAAAATTAAAAAAAGAAGATAAAATACAATAAAACATATTCAAAATAGCATACCAACTTCACAACGTTCTTATTTAATTGCGTCTGCAGTCAGTTCGCTGACTGATCACTTTTTAGTATTGGTATTTCCCGAATCAGGTTTGGAATCGTTTTTTTAAATGTATGGTCGTGATTTCGTTCAAAGCTATATCACTAAGATAAGAGTAAGGACTATTTGCGCATTCTGGTATTGTGGATTGGGTATGATCAGAATATGATGTTAAATATCCTAAATTTAGCTCATTAAGATTAAGAATAGTATGGTAGATGTAAATCAGATTATCATTTAAGTTCAATGATGCGAGACTAGTTGGAAAAGGCGGAACATCTGATCATATAGAGGCGATCTGTATAGGTAGATGGGGATCAAATTACGACACGAAATACCAGCTGATTCGCGTCGCATCGGTGCTGAACTTTTAAAGAAGATTGTTAACAGAACTTTGGTGGCAATCCCGGAGTAGATTAAAATATATTGGAACTCGTCGGATATGAAAATGACAATATTGAGTAATAAATATATTTGACTTCATTTAAAGCAATATTAATGATGCACAAGAATGATAAAATTAGTTCCATTAATAGTAATTGCATTTACAACTTCTCAGTACGGTTTTACTTCAATCGAGACCTTCGGCCCTATGGATAACTCCTGCGAGCTAAGAATTGGCGTACACTCCTGGCCCGCGAAAGTGTTTTCTCCCGGCCTACTCTTCTAATGTCATCGAAACATGGCCTAATGTGAGCTCCTCGAAGAAGTATTGTCCGTATTCGTTACGTCATCGAAGACCCCTTGGGTCGAAATCGTCAGCGAAACCTCCATCCTCAACTCATTCGAAGCTCGCCTAGTACATCACTTGATGTGTGTTTTTTTTTCATCGTGACCATCCTACTGCAGAAAATTAAAAAATAAATTTCTAAATCTTTAATAGTCTCGTTGCATGGACGTCATAGATCGGCTTAAAGCCGGATCAAACGGGCTTTCGGTGGACAGAGTTTAGTTTGAAGAATTTCCAGGTTCTTTTTACTTTAAAGATAGACCTTTCCAGTGGACTCACCCCAGATTATGATAACGATAAACTTGTAAGAAACACAAATAGATTCCAAAGGGATTAGTTTAGAAAGGTCCGACAATTATAAAAAGAATAGCATTTCTTTCATTGGTGAGAGACTTGATCAGGTGAATGAGAATTATCAAATAAAAGAATTAATCGACACAAAATAAAAAATACCAATCACGAAAATAAGGTTTTAAGCCGAAGTCAGTTAAAGTAAAAGAAGTTATCCAATGACTTAAAAGGTCATTTCTTAATGGTATTTCATGTAAATTATTTTACTAATCTGGTCGAAAACTAAGTTTCCATTTTGGCCGTAGTTCATGATCAATTTTGGCATTTCAATCTAGTATAGCGATGTAATAAGTGCACGGTCTTGCGAAAATTTAGAATGATAGAGCTTGTTATTTTGTAGGGATCGTGCATTATTGACCACTGAATATAAAACGACCTGACATGCCATACGAAAAGCCTTAGGCCAAATTGTGGTCAGTGGGAGAGGAGAAAGGAAAAATTATTGTTGCGCTGTACATACCATGAAGTTAAACAACTTTTTGCGAAGCTAGCGCGCAAATAATATAGTATATATGATATAAATGGTATATATATATGTACTATAAGTAGTATATATATATGAGACATATATATATATATAGTTATATATATAGTAGGTTAAGGTAAATATTATTATATATAGTTATATCGTCGGTAGAGTACTAGTATTAGATTAGAGGTAGTATATCAGTAGTATGTAGTGATAGATATCTACTATTATTTTACAACGTTGTCACCAGGGGCCCGGCCGTTTTATTGTGCGCGCAGCCGTTCTCCACGGGCAGAGCCTATTCAAGGAGGGGTTGTTGCATCGCCTCATACTAGGTCAAGGGGACAGACTAAAGCAAACTTACGCACATGACACGAGGCCAGGCCCTTTGAAAAATGTGGGGGAGATGAAAATTCAGATAGGAAACACAGAAGAGGAAGAGAATTCCCAGAAAAGTCTTGGGCAGGAAAGAAAAAAGACACCGGCCAGCGGAACTATCCATCTGGAGTTAGCCGTACATCAACACATGAACGTCATGATGGGACGACACAGAGCAGAACCCCCTATTTGCTACGCAAGGAGAACGTTCTTGATTCAGTATCGCGGAAGCGGATAGCCTACGTCGGCCCTGCCTGATCTTGCGATGGAGACTAGCTGTAACACGCCCATAAGGTACGGTCTCTTGGCGCGCTGCGTGATTATGCTTAGTAGAAAAGAAGGTATAAAGCAGCGTGCAACATTTCGTTGCGCGGGCGCAAAGATAGAGGATCACGTGAATTGATAAGTACAGGAACATTTATTGCAAGCCCTTCTTGCCTATGAACTCGATCCCTTCCCTCTGGCAACAGAGCTCGGGTGAAACCAGATAGCCGCCTCCTTACTTTTGAGATATGAGGTAAGCATCACTCCCATACTAGGCGAGATGGAGGCCGGGCTTGTATATAATTGGAACAGCGCTCTGTATGCGGGCCAAGCTGGGGTCAAGTGAGAAAAAAGCTCGCGAGCTCATGGAACAGATACTCCCCAGTTTCTTTGAGGTTACCCTCGCAACCGTTGTCTTATATAAATATGATACGCAGATTGTTTTTGTGTTTATATGTTAAGGCCAAGGGAGGTTTTTATTATCTTGTCAAACACTAAGGTAAGACAGAGATACCGGTCTGAGTAAGAAATAAAAGTGTATTAGGAGGTGTCTTAGAGGGGAGATCTTGTAGAAGTTGAAGTTTTTACGAAGGTAATTCGTAATTTCAAGGATTCAGACGATCCGCGCGGCATGCTTCTTGAAATTCTATATTTCCAATTGCCAGCGAAATGAGACGAAAGATAATGCACGAGAGGTCAATGTCTAGGAAGTAGGAATGAGTGAGCAGGAATTGAAAGATGAGTTGAAGAATGAAGGGGTGAGTCATCGGCTATAGACTGATGGAATGTGAGTTAGATGTGAGGGTGAGAAGATCAATTAATATTGAATAAGTAGGAATATGTAGGAAGATATAAGACAGGAAACAACTCCAGAGGAACACGACTATTAGACAGTAAAGGATACAGAAGAACCGCCCCTATCACGAACACCGATATTGAGCGATTTTGAAGAAATACTAGACAATACAGTAAGCAAAGAAAGAAGGGAACCCAGAATGAAGCGAGCTTGGAGAGCAGTAGCGCGTGCCAACGATGGCCCGGGGCAGAATTACAGCTTTGATAGTCAAGCGGCACCCAGCGACGGGGCGATGGGGTCGGGGCGTACGGTATCTCGCCGCATAAAGGTTCCTGAGGCGAAACGGCCATAAATCTAAAGAAGAAAGTATAGGTCGCCCCGAGCGAGTAACCTCTGAATGCCGAAAGGCCGAGTATCTGGCGATTGGGTAAAGTAAAGTGAATGAGTGGGAGTCCAAAATTCTATTATCCGGGCTGCGATCGCAACAGCGGATTGTGTAAGACGTGCCTGTACAGAGCAATCAGGTGCGGGACGGAGTGAGTCCGAGTGAAGAGTTTGTCAGAAGATCCTTTGATTAGGAATACAGTAAGAGAGCACAGCGAGTGTCTAGATGGGCGATAGTTGGAAGGACATTAGCGTGGGCGGGTGCTTTCCATCGTTTGCGGTAATTAGGGATTGACATGCAGGTGATCGCAGCTTTCCAACACTGAGCGAGTATAGGATTAGTATTTTTGTTAGGTGAGTTGTGTAGTCACAGCATGATATATTAGGTGACGAGGCGGGGATGAAGAGCGTGGAGAGCACACTGCCCGGTCTTCACTTCCACTGGCGTAAGAGCCGAGAACGGCACCCACGTAGACGGCTCCGGAGCCGTTGGGGAGGAGCGCTCGCCTTCCTGATACGTTCGTAGATCAGCTGATGCTCATGTCACGAGGATAGTGCCGTGGTGGTCTTGGGGGCTCGTGTGCTCTCTCGTCGTCAGTTCGCGTTTCGGTGTGGCGTGTTGGTGTGTCGCCTGTGGTGTTCCCGCGCGCTTCTATGGGAGGGGGTGTTCGGTGTGGGGCCCGATCAATATTAATGCACAGGCCAAGAGCGCCATAGACACGTGCTGAAGTGGTAGAGAGAAGCGAGATGACGAAAATTCCTGTGTCAAAGAGACGTCCGAAGTTCGAGTTGAAGGAATCAATAGGAGCCCGAAGAGATTGGCCTAATTTTCAGTCGGGAGAAGTTACGTCACAGAACCATCAGTACGAATAAGAGGAAGGAAAAGACAGATTTACAGATAGTGTGTATAGAGATTGTTTTGTCGGCAAGATGCCTAGAAGATTCTCGTCATAGAAACCGAAGCGAAGTTAGCGCACAATTTTTCGTCTACCTAAAGCGCGCTTGCCATAAAGCATCTTATAAACATCTTTAAGATTTAAAATTTCATCTGTGAAAGAGAATGCTTCATTATTCGTAGATCCATTTAATGCCATATAATAACGGAATAAATATTTCATAGCCTAATGGCCAGCAGAATACAAGCACTGAGTCAGAAACCACGTGATTGATTGAGGAATTAGAAAAGAATAGATTAACCATCGAAAAGGAATGAACCTCCATCAGAGGGCACGCCATCAACGATTACAGCTCCCTTTATCGGCAAGAGAACATCATAGCGGTCACCAGAGAACAAGTATACACCCCAATATATAGTTTAGCGAAGATTAGCAAATGCATACCACGTGCAACATTTCTCTGGTCGGAGTGCCCGCTCCCATACAGCCTCAACCCATGAGTGATGAGGAAATATTAAAATTTAGGAGTAAGGTGGTGGTCATGATTTACCATAGACCGCACTAGGTGGTGTATGGTTTATATAGAGAAGCGATGCAGTGGTGATAAATAGGTCAGTGTGTTCAAGAAATTGGTTTGGACGCATCCGACTGTGTTGTGTTCTTAATTAGTTCCTGGCGCTCCAGATCGTTGAGAATGCTATAAGGTGATTCGTCGGCCTCTTCTCGGCTCCACTTTAATCATATAGAAGCAATCTCCCAACATCAGGTGTTGTGTACAGTTCTGGAGAATCCCCAATTATAGACTTCAGATTTGGGTATAAGAGAGCATATAACATCTCGGTGAGAAGTAGTTGAGAAGAATATCAAAAAAGTGCGTGAAATCTGTTTCTGTTGAGGGAGAACAGTAGCATTATCAGCACAGATGATTATTGTATGGTTAGTAGGAAGGAAAGAGATGTTTAAGGCGCAGTCAGAACATCGGATTGGAGAGGCCGAGATAGTCCGGGAGAGACGTGTTACAGGAGTGGTTATGTTAATATAGGAATAAAAGTAGAAAAAATAGAGCGGAAATATGAAATAAGTTATTTAGGTAAGATCAATTAAAATGAGTAAAAGATGAATTCTTAATTTACTGTGTCTCAGACAAGAGCAAAAGAGTTAGAGAGGTGGGAAAGGTGGTTTTCCACGGATGCAGAGTTAGAGAGTAAGACGGGATGTTGATAAGTCGATATGATATAATAATAGTTGTAGGCTATCTTATATATAAATATATAGGATATATAATATATATATTATATATATATAGTATTAATAATATATATATAATATCTGTATATATAATATGTATATAATATTATCTAATATATAATAATATTATAAATATAATATATAGTATATATATATATAAGTACTAGTATATATATATATAAATATATATATATAGTATATATATATATAGGTAATATATATATATATATACTATATGTGTGTGTGGTGTGTGTGTGTGTGTGTGGGTGTGCGTGTGTGTGTGAGTGTGTGTGTGTGTGTGTGTGTGTGGGTGTGTGTGTGTGTGTGTGTGTGTGTGTGTGAAATACACCAATTTCATTGCGTGTAGATACCTATTTAAGGACAGGGGTGAGAAATAATAAAACAGAAAAACTAAATATAACAAACAACATTATCAACACACCATAAAAAAAAAATGTTCAAACCCAACTTCTGTTCCAGTTGGAATGGGGGTCACACGATCGGCAGCCAAATGGGCAGCTGAATTTATTCAAGGGATTTTGTTTAGCAGAATGTTGCAGAGCAACATTGTAAATGCCGGTTTCAAGCTTGAAGGTATAGGTTAATGGTTTCTACTTCGTATTAGTTGGTATAAGACCGTTTTTAAGGTTTGAAAGGCAGATTTCAGAGTTTCTACCCGCAACTCAGGTATACCAAATAGAGAATTTTTTAGTTTCCCTTCGACTATTTGGAAGTCGTTGGATCAATTTTCGAAACGAGTTGTATAGTGAATCTTCGCTATATACATTGAAAAACATCACGCCAAGAATAACTTTGCTATTTATTTAGTATCATTCATGATGTTTCGATATAGACGTTGAGTGAGGAACTATCTACCTCAAAATCTTCCTGGCTAACTGGAGAGAATAATGCCGCCATGTTAAAATAGGAGAGATAATTGAAAAAAAAAATATCTAGGCTCTCGATTTTTAACCATGGCAGCTTCACTTCTCTCCAATGATAGCCAAGAGGATTTTGCGGGTAAGTCTACCTTCATCACTACAACGATATAGCGAATGAATGCTAAATAAAGCATGTTTTGCTTCTTCGTTATGTTTTCAAATGTACCTTAGCGATCTATGATATAATCCGATTAAGAACATCCGAAAAATGATGTCCCGATCATTTAAAACTTTAAGGAACTAAAAGTCTTATTTGGGCTATAAACCCGAGTTCGGGTGAAAACCCTGAAATCTGCCTTCAACCTTAAAAACGTCTAACCAACCTTAGAAAAGTATAAACCATAACTTAGACACATCAAGCTGAACCGATGTTAACAATGTTGCTTGCAACATTTCAATCTATTCCCTTGTGTTAACTCCGCTGGCCATAATTGGTCTTGCCGATGTCATGTACGCTCCATTACTATCTGGCAGTGGTTTGAACTATGTTTTTTGCTTTTTGTAGTTTTTTTTTGTTTTCTGATTTCTTATTCTACACCTCCTTAACACTTATACACAGGTGGTCACACACACACACAAACACACACACACAGCACACACACACCTACACTTGACCATAGGCACCTCACACACACAACGCGACACACACACACACAACACACCCACACACACACACACATAAACGGTTGTGTTCTTTATATTTAGGTATGTACACACGTGGTATTATGATACTATATCTATATATATATTATATATATAATATATATATAAGTATGTGTGCTATATATATTGTAGATATATAGTATATATGATAGAAAATATAGTTAAATATTTTAAATTCTGTTTCCTAATATATAGTAAAATAATATAGATAGTTATTATAGTGAATGTGTTATATTTAGTAAGTATATATATATATATTGCAGATATATTATATATATTATATATAATAGGATAGTGTATATATTTAGAGTTTTGAATAATAGTATCTGAGCTTTATCAACAGCCGCGGCTTACCATCTAACTCTGCATCCGTGGGAATATACCACCTCTCTAAGTCTAACCCTAACCTTTGCTCTTGTCTGAGACACAGATAGCTAGGAATTCATCCTCTAACTCGTTTATATTCTAGACTATAATTATCATAATTTCGTCTAAAGGGTGGTAGTATGTGCGTTATGTGTATAAATAACCACGGCCTGTAGACACGTCTCGAAGATCTCTGATGAATCTCCTACTTGTTAGTTCTGTAGCTTAAAATCTTTCTTCTTCTACAAACAACATTCTGTGCTTCTGCTGCTACTGTTCTCTCTAACAGAACAGATTTTCACCTTTTTGAATATCTTAACTACTTCTCACGAGACTGTTATATCTTCCATCCAAATACTGGGTCCTCTATTTAGGATTTCAATGTAACATCAACACTTCGAATGGTTTGGGTGTTTCTCATTACTGATTTAGAGTGGGAGGAGTGCCGAATCATTCAATTCTCCACGATCTGAGGCAACTAATTAAAGAACAACACATTCCGGATCGTCACAACCAATTCTTGAAACACAGCTTGACCTACGTTTCACCTCAAGTCCTTCTCTCTATAAATACACCCTTCGCTCCTATTGATAAATCTGACCTAAATATAATATTAATTATACTTTCTCTCCAACATCCTGCCATACGCGTTTTTCTGCGACTTTGTCTGCCGATGCGGGGCCTTGCGTTTGCTTCTCCGCGGAACGTATAATTGGACTACTTTGCTCTGGTGACGCCTATGACTTCTCCGATAAAGGGAGCTGTAAGTTGATGATGAGCAGGTTCATTCTTCCTTCGATTAAATTCTCTCCTCATAATCCATGTTTCGATCGTGCTTGTTTCTCTGGCCATTCAGGCAGACAGTGCGTATCGGAATAAAAAATTCTCGTTCTCCTATCACTCTTTGCATTTCATTCGTCTAGAAATCGCTTCAGGATAACTCTTCGACGAGAAAGCGGCTTCATCCAACGAAAAGTGCGCTATTCCTTGTTCTCCTACTGACAATCTTCTGGCCTCTTGCCAAAAACATCTCTAAAACATCAAAAGTTTCCACAACATTCGATCTGATGGTCTGTGGCTAATCTCCACGCAAAGGCCAATCTCTTCGCCTCTGTTTTCCTCTAACTCTAACCTGGACGAAACTTTGTATTTCTCCTCCCCCTCTTCTCCTCTCAGGTGTCTAGATTTGCCTGTGAATTACATTTGATCGGGAATGAGCTCCTGAAATAAGCGAACGTTAGGAAGGCGGGTGGCCGCGGATGGCATTCCTTTCCCAAGTTTTGAGGAGGTTGCTTCGCGTGCATCCCGCCCCTCGTTCAACATTATTCATGTCCAATACTAACACTTTCCTCAGTGTTGGAAGCACACACGTTTCCAACCTATTTCGAAAAAAGGAAGCCGCTCTGATCCCTTCAACTATCGCGCCTGTAGCTCTTACTTATTCATCTAGATCTTGATAATCTCTCTCACTCTATTTCTTAGATATCTGAAATCTCTTCACTTCTTCCGATCGCCAGTACGCTTCAGGCGCTCCGAGGTCTACTGCGATATACTTTCCTATCTTAACTGATTTTATGGTTTTTCCGCCCTTAGGAACTATAGGGAGATTTGCGTGTTGGCGCTTACATATCCAAAGCGTTGACCGTTATGGCACGCGTTACTGCTCTCCAAGCTTCCTCTCCTTGGGTTTCCTTCTTCTTTGCTTACTTATGTCTAGTTTCCTCAAATCGCTCAATATCGCTTTTTTTTTTTGTTTTGTATTTTGTTGTTTTTTTGTTGATTGTGCTCTTTAGTTTTCTGTCAAGTAGTCGTTTCTCATTTCTGTCTTATCTCCTACTTATCCTCTTTTCATTAAATGATCTTCTCACCTGCACATAACTCTATCACTCATATGCCGATGACTCGACCCTTCATTCTTCAAACTCATTTCAATTCTGCCCTCCTTTTACTTTTGATATTGCCTCTCGTCTTAATCTTATTCCGATCTATTCTCGCTGATCTGGATAGAATTTCGGGGGGTCGTCTGAGGCAAAATTTCAATCTGTAAAAACTTGAAATTCAAACTTTTTCATTTAATACCCTCCTAAACTTTCTTTATCTCTTCGACGTTCCTCGTCTCTCCTGTTGACAATATATAATCTTCTCTGCCTTAACATAAACCAAAAAATGTTTTGGAAGTCACACACAAAGTGCTAGGGCGGCCTCAAGAACTGGGAGTGTCTGTTAGACGCGAGACTTTTTCCCTTCCCGAGTTGCTACCAGCTATACAAGGGCCCATCCGCCCTTGTATGGAGACTGCTCTCATATCTGGGGCTCTGGTTTCACCCGCTTTTGAATAGGGTCGAGGGCCAAAAACCTTAATAAACTGTCCTGTACTTTCTTCTCCTTGAAAATCCTCTATCGTTTGCGGCGCGATGTTGGTGGCTGTTATCTCTTTTCTATATGGGTCCCAGGCAGACGGCGGTGGGTTGCGAGGGACGGCTTTAGTCGAGAGCACGTGGCCGCAGCAGTACCTGGACGTATTAGTGCGCACGGAGTTTTTGCCTTGTCGCGCTTCACGCTGTGAGCTTATAGGGTCGCTGTGGTTCCATCATGGAGTTTTGTGTTGAGTGTAGGTTAACTCCACTAAGTTCCTGGCGGTGTTTTTCGGCTGTGTGCTTTCGCTGCCAGACAGTACTCTTTGTCTGTGGAATGTCCTGGTGTTCCATCTTCTGTGTTTTCCTACTGAATTATTATCTCGTAGGCCACCTTTGCCAAACCTGCGTCTTGCTCATTCTGCGTAATTTGCTTATTGGTTTTGACCATTAATGCGCTGCACAGCTTCTTCCTCTCTTGAATAGGGCTCTGCCCGTGAGCGGCTGTGAAAACTATAAATATAATATATGTATATGATATATATATACGTATATACTGATAATATATATATATATATATGTATAAAGTAGTATAGTATAGGACTATGTAATAGTATAATAATTAGTATATTATAGGTTATATCGTAATTGGCTATATGATATATACTATATATATTATATAGTATAGATATATATATAATACTAATATATTATATTTGCGGCTAGTTCCAAGCCTTGTTTGAATTCATTTCGCGTTATTACAGGCTAAGATTATATTTTTTTTTCTTGCCATGAACAATTTTGCGCTAGTGTTTGTTGTGTGTTTTATATTTCAGGTGTCCATAAGCACGACCTACAAAATAACACAGTTATCTTTTAATAATTTTCAGAGTCCATTGGAGTATACTATCTAGCTACTAAGAGCAGATTGCATGCCAAATGTGATTTGAATACCCAAATGAATGGATTTTGCAGATAGTAAATTAGACAGTTGAAAATACCATTAAACGAAATGAGTGTCTAATTCTTGAAATCAATCAGTTTTTTTACTTTAAATGTACTTGCTTTAAAACTTATTTATGTGATTGTGTTTATTTGTTTATTTGTTGCATTATATTCATTTTTTTGAAGTGATTTATGTCACTAGATAATGTTCAATATGAAGAATGCTTTCTGTTTTGGAAAATTGTGGTGGCTGTCCGTCGCTCAAAATCTGTTTGATTCTATTTGTGTCATTTACAAAGTTTATCCGTTAGTAATGGTAATTCTAGGCGTGAGTTCCAGCGGAAAGGAGTTTTAAGAACAACAGAATTGGATTCTTCAACTGAACTTTTCACCGGAAGAGCGCGTGGCTTTAAATCCCGAGCTAACGCGTCTACGCTCTGCAACGAGATTTAAAGATAGAAACTATTCTATGTTTTAAATATTTTGCCTGGCAGGTATAGTCGGACACATGAAAAAACAAACGATCCAATGGTAGTTAGGGCCGAGGGGCTTTCCGGTGAGTAGGATGGGTTGTCGCCTGAGGTTAACCAACGGGTTTCGAATGAAGTGAAGGCGATCATCTGGTTCGAGGAGTGTAGGCCAATGTTTTTCGATGAAATTAGGGAAACCTTTTCCGATGAGTTAGGCCATCTTTCGAGGAGCTTTAGGCCAAGGGTCTTCATGGTGTACTTTTCTCAAGGTAGAATGTATCAATTATTGCGTGTATTAATGAAAATTTTGTTTATCATTTTCCTATGATCATTATTTGCTTTTAAAAATGAATTATATTATTTTCATAATTTGTATTTTCATTCGTTCCAATATTTTTAATCCTGGTTGCCACCAAAGTCTTTTAAAAATCTTTTTTTGCAGTGTATTTTGTATCGTATTTTCCCATCTTGTAGCTTTTCCGTTATTGATTAAATAATCTGATTAATTAAATTATTTAATTAATTGACTAAATTAGTTATTAACATATATTTGTCTGTTATACTATCTTAGCTGATATATGCTTGAAATCAAATATTTAAAAAAATTTTCCAACTGATTCTGATAATCCAACAAAATAGGAGTTAAATCCGAATTTTTTTTAGTGGAATGCATTTTGAATCTGTTTTATTTTATTTTATCTTTTTTTTATTTTTAGTTTTCTTTTTATTTTATCTATCTCTTGTTACTTATTTAACTATTTATCTATTATAAATCTCTTCTTCTCTAAATATGCTTTCCTTACCATTTAACACAAAATGTAATGTTTATTTTTGTCATCCTTCAAAATATTTTCTTATTTACGTTTTTTATTCTTGGAAATTAATTAAATATCCTTTTGCTCATTCACCGTCATGTTTTCACTTTAATTAAATAATTTTCAAGTTTTGACAATCTTTCTCTTACTCTAATAAAGTAATTTACTCTAAATTAAAAAGGGATCTTACCTCAGGCTAAATGTTCGAAAATCTTCCCTACAACTCTTCCATCAGATGCTTCATTCATTTTTATTGCTTCTTTATAATTTGCAGATGAAGTTGATGAACGAAACAGTTTATTATATAATAATAATAATAATAATAATAATAATAATAATAATAATAATAATAAAATTATAATAATGAAGGATGAACAAAAAGTAGCATAACATTGTTAATCACAATAATTTGATACATAATGAATTTTAATTAAGTACATATAATGATGATGTTGGATACTAATAGGAATAATAATGAATGATATATAATAGGCAGTGGTAATATAATAATAATTAATCATATAATAAATACATAATAATAATAATAAACAAACTAAAATAATAATTTTAAATAAAAATAATAGTTTTAATAAATAATAATGTTAATATAATAATAATTTTAAGTAATAATAAAGAATAATATAATAATTATAATAAAGTAATATGGATCATTATGAATATAATAATAATAATATATAATAATAATAATTTTTAATAATAATTAATAATAATAAAATGATAAAATAATAATAATAATATTAAATAAAATCAAATAATAATAGATAATAATAATAATAATAATAATAATAATAATAATAATAATAATAATAATAATAACTACTCTTAAACTCGTTGCATTTCAAAACGTTATGTAAAAAATTTTATTCAGTAACTAAAGGAATCAAAAACTTATTAAGCGGGAATCATAAAATAGAAAAATTTTAAAATGCTAAAATAAACGTTAACTGAAAAAATGTATATATATAATTTCCAATTTGAACAAGCATTTATTTATTTATTTAGCCATTTTCACTTCCTAATAATCCTTACTCTGGTTTTTGATGTTCGAGATTTATAACTTCTTTTACGTCGAGTTGTGAGGAAAAGTCTATCCTGTCTACATCTTCCAGTTATTTAAAAACTGTTTGAATTGTGCTACTTTATTACTCAATGGTCTTTTTTTTGGAAAAGATTTTTGTTTTCGATTTATTTCTTCTTGTTTATCTAACCGTTTTCTATTGAATCATTTGATCAGTGCTGATGTGAGGGGTACATCAAACATTGCGGTGAACTCTATTTAAAATGAAACTTTCTGCATCGCTTCCTTCTGCCTTTAATACGCTTTCTAGATTGGAATGCTTACAGTTAGGCGCCAAGAGTCATTTTGAAAAATCTTTTTGAGCTCTCGTAATGTCACTATGCAATATCTATGTATCTACGTAAATCCTGCCAATAAGAATATAATTATCAAGCAAAAGACTTTCTATTTTTTACCATTGAACATCTTATGTCGTTAACCAGAACAATGTCAGTTTGGGTTAATCGGAAGAAAAGTGTCTTGCACTTTTTGAACAACAAACCTCGAGTCAATTTCTCAGTGTAAAATTTTGGTGGCAATATACCATGACGAAGTACATATTTGACCTGCTACTACGTGGTGTACTGAGTTCAGTCATTAGAAGACTCAAAGTGACTCCAGATGGCAGTAAAATAGGATTCGTTATAAATAACGAATTACCCATTGTGTGCTACCCCCCCGGCTATCATACTGGTCCCAAAATAGCGTTGACAGCTCCGTCTCTCAAAATTAAATCTAAAGGCGGCGTTCTGGCAACCATAACGACTTTTCATGCATTTCCAATAATTTTATATAATAATTTTATATAATAATTATATATAATAATAATAATTTGTCCTTTCATGCCATCACCTATAGCCAACTGTAATTTGTAAACACTGCATCGCATATTAATGATGCAACATTCTCAAAGAAGTCTACATTATCATTATGATAATCTGTCCATTATTTGTTCACATTCTTCAAAAAAATTAATTATATAAATCAATTCATCTTCGCCTTCTGATTTTTTAATATTGAAGCCGTAAAAAACTTCCATCACTAGATTTTCAAAATAATCGATAGTATGTTGTACTTTTGCATCTTTGATTGCTGATGTTCGTGGTACTAACAAAACTGATATTAATTGCAAAGTAGTTTACCTTGTCTAGTAAATGAATC
>JABUQX010052137.1:22500-30000 GCA_015478945.1 Trachelipus rathkii
GTATCTAGTGATGTTCTATTAGTGTTCTATGATTATTCTATGAGTATTCTATGAGTGCCAGGTGAGTGCCAAGTGAGTGCCAATGAGTGCCAATGAGTGCCAAGTGAGTGCCAATGAGTGCCAAGTGAGTGCCAATAGTGCCCCCAAAAAGGGGGTATTTGGGGGGGGAAATAAAGTTTTTGGGGCCCCCCCCCACAAATAGTGCCAAATGAGTGGCCACTTTTTTTCAAGCCTTTCTAGCCTCCCCTGAGCCTAAAATAGCCCTAATATGGGTGCCTACCCCTAGGTTATAAGGTATGAGGAATCGATTGTGTATATTACAAGTTGCTAGGTTGCTTCCTAATGAGTTAGTATTTTTCTACCACTTATAGCCTATATATATATAATATATATATATATAGATATTATATATATATATATATATATATATTATAATATATATATATATATATATATATATATAATATATATATATATAATATATTTATGTATATATATATATATATATAGTATATAATTATATATGATATATATATAATATATATATATAATATATATATATATATAATATAATAATATAATATATTATACATATACCGCACCCCCGCCCGAATACTTTTTTAATTATTAAATTTTTAAAAAATTGTAATGTAAGAAGAAAAAACCCAGAGTGTCTGATATATAAACATTTATTTACTTGCTTAATCTCACATATTTATTAACATTAACATACCTTAAAGCAGTAAATCAGTAAATCAATAGATGTGTTACCTTAACACCCTAAGGGAATATAATGCTTTTGTTTTACGCTTTACCTGCTTTTAACTCATGTTTTACTGCTTTAACTCACTGCTTTACTGCTTTAACTCACATACATTACATACCTTAAAAAGCAGTAAATCAGTAAATCAATAGAGGTGTTACCTAACACCTAAGGGATTAGTATGCTTTGTTTTACTGTTTTACTGCTGTACTGCTTTAACTTTTCTGTTTTACTGCTTTAAGACTTCTGCTTACTGCTTTAACTTTCTGCTTACTGCTTTAACTTTCTGCTTACTGCTTTAACTCATTTACATATCCTTAAGCAGTAAATCAGTAAAATCAAATAGAGGTGTTACCTAACACCTAAGGGATAAGTATGCTTTTGTTTTTACTGCTTTACTGCTTAACTTCTGCTTTACTGCTTTAACTTCTGCTTTACTGCTTAACTTTTCTGCTTTACTGCTTTAACTTCTGCTTTTACTGTTTTAACTCATATGTTTTTACTGCTTTAATCAAATATTTATTAACATTACATACCTTAAAACAGTAAAAATCAGTAAATCAAATAGAGGTGACCTAACAGCCATAGGGGGGGGGATTAGTAATGCTTTGTTTTACTGCTTACTGCTTTAACTCATGTTTTACGCTTTAACTCCATGTTTTACTGCTTTAACTCATATGTTTTACTGCTTAACTCATATGTTTTACTAGCTTTAACGTCATTTTTTATTTATATTATATTTATTATATCTTTATTATTATTTTATTATTTTATTATTTATTATATTTTATTAGTTTTATTAATTTATTTTTTATTTTTATTAGTTATACTTAGTGTTAATTTACTTCATGGCCTGATGTTTATTATTTAGAACACACATACACACACACACAACACACTTACACTTATACCACCACATTCACTATGACCTTATACACACTATTCACTATGACACTTATACACACATTCACTAAGAGACCCTTACATTTACCCATAGACACTCACATTTTTCACTTAATACACACTGCGGAAACACTTACACTTAATACACACATTCACTAGACACTACATTTTACCCATAGACACTTACATTTAACACTTAAACACACACACACACACACACAGATTTAACTTACATCACGTCAGATTTACTTACACACAACAGAAATTTACTTACACTCACACCAGATTTACTTACACTCACACACAGATTTACTACACTCACACCACTCAGATTTACTTACACACACAGATTTAACTACACTCACACACAGATTTACTGTACACACACAAACACACACACGCACACACAGCACACACAACACACACACAACACACAACCACACACACCCACACACACACCAACACACACATACACATATAACGTATAAATTATTAAAACATTTTATTTTTAATTAAACACTACATTTATATTACTCATTCAAATATAACTAAAATTATTTCCAAGTTTCTTTAAACTTCTATAATAAATCAATCATTATCTTGAACAAAGAATTTATTATACTGTTAATACTTTTTGTTTATAAATTTTATACTATCAAGTTTTAAAATAACTTTACTGAAAGATTTATGAAGATTTTATTAAAACATATATGTTTTACGGTACCTTAAAAGCAATAAATCGTAAATCAGTTAAGGTCCGCCTCAGCACCGCCTCTACCACTCAAGCTATGCCTATCAGCGTTTTTGTTCTATTGACTTACTGCTTTACATCATCTTTAGCCTTGTAATAAGTATAAAAATAACAAAAAATTTCTTCTCCTGCTAACAATAACATGTATTTTTTTAAAATCTCTAAGTTCTTATTTAAAAATAACAATTATTCACTTAAATTTATATTATTCCGCTCGATGTTAACTAAAAAATATTTCAAAGTTTTTTTAAATAATTCGGATTTCTATTTTATTAATTATTATCTATGTCATGACAATCAACCACGAGAACACAACAACACCCACTCCTTACAGATAGAAACTGACCTCTCTTCTGTAAAATGTGTTTGAATAAACTTAACTTTTTTTAGTCTAAAATTTAGGATATATCCTTTTTGTTTAGCCCGGGTCAAATTTAGGCCTAATCTCCAGGCAAAAATATTATTTTCAAACTGACCTTTTTCTGTGAAATGTGGTGCACAAAAAGGCTTAGCCTAAATTTAGGCCTAAATTTAGGATAAGGCTTTTTGTATTCCATGCTGATTTAAGCCTAATACCAGGTCAAAAGTAATTCCAGTATAGACAAGATCCATTATTATTATTATTATTTTATAACTATCGTTTAAAAATAACTTTTACTAAATTTTATGAAATTTTATTTAAAAACATATATTTTACGTACCTTAAAGCATAATCAGTAAATCAAGTAGGTCAGCCCCCTAGCCCTCTCTACAAACCAAGCTTGTGCCAACGTTTTGTTCTTATTGACTACTGTTTACAACTCAGTCTTGAGCCATTGTAATAAGTATAAAAAGAACAAAATAAGGTTCTTCCTCCTGCTAAACATAATCATATGTAATTTTTTAAAATCTTCTAAGTTCTTATCTTAAAATAACAATTAGATTCACTTACATTTATATTATTCAGTCGATGTTAACTAAAAATATTTTCAAAGTTTTTTAAAATAATTCGGGTTTTCTTTATTAATTATTATTATTATATCTATGTCATTGACAATCCAGCACGAGAAAACACAACAACCCGCACTCCTTACAGATACGAAACTGACCTGATCTCTGTAAAATGTGTTGTAGGATAATCTTTTTGTATCCCGGGGCGATTTATGCCTAATTCCAGGTCAAAAAATATTTCAAACTGACCTTTTCTGTAAAATGTGGTGCAATAACTAAGTTAGGCCCTAAATTAAGGCCTAAATTTAGGATAAGCTTTTTTGTAGACGGGCTAATTTAATCCTAATACAGGTCAAAAGGTAATTCCAGTAAAGACAAGAGATCATTTGTTATATTATTTTTATAAATATATTTCAAAACTGAAACATGTCTGGATCGGAAAGATCCTTTAAGCAGGTAAAGGAAATGTTTTCCTTACTTGTGATTGGTCTGAGTAATCCTTATCTCTATATGACCTAACACCAGGGCTCAGCATGAGCCCCACCCTCAAAGGCAGCCAACCCCGCACACCCGCTGGTGCGTCCCGCCGCGTCCCCGCCCGCCCGCGGTGCGCCCGCAGGCCAATATTTCCGCGTTTCCAGCCCCGCCGAGTGTGCCCGCAGGCGCAAATATTCCGCGTTCCCGCCACGCGTGGCCGCGGCGCAATATCCCTCGGCGAATGAAATATATATATATATATATATATATATTATATATATAATATTATATATAATTATAATATATATATATATATATAAATATAATATATATATATTATAATATATATTATATATATATATATTAATATATATATATATATATATATATTTCATTCGCGAGGGAAATATGGCGCCTGCGGCGCCCGCCGGCGGGCCGGGACGCGGAAATATTGCGGCCTGCGGGCACACGCGGCGGGCGGTGAACGCGGAAATATTGCGCCTGCGGGCGCACAAGCGGCGGGCGGGGACGCGGCGGGACGCACCAGCGGGTGCGCGGTTGGCTGCCTTTGCGGGTGGGGCTCATGCTGAGCACATACGAGGTCATATAGAGATAAGGATTACTCAGACCAATCACAAGTAAGGAAAACATTTCCTTCTTACTGCTTAAAGGATTCTACCGATCCAGCATGTTTCAATTTTAATATTTATAAAAATAATATATAACAATGATTCTTGTCTATACTGAAATTACTTTTAACCTGGTATTAGGATTAAATTAGCCGTCTACAAAAAGGCTTATCCTAATTTTAGGCCTAAATTTAGGCCCCCAACGTAGTTATTGCACCACATTTTACAGAAAAAAGGTCAGTTGGAAATATATTTTTTGACCTGGAATTAGGCCTAAATCGCCCCGGGATACAAAAAAGGATTCCTACAACACAATGTTTTTACAGAAGAGAGGTCAGTTCGTAATCTGTAGGAGTGCGGTTGTTGTGTTTTCTCGTGATGGATGTCCAATGTACAAGATAAATAATAATAATATAAGAAAAACCGAATATTTAAAAAACTTTGAAATATTTTTAGTTAACATCGAGTGAATAATATAAAGTTAAGTGAATAATTGTTATTTTTTAAATAAGAACTTAGAAAGATTTTTAAAAATACATGTTATGTTAGCAGAGAAGAACTTATTTTGTTATTTTTATACTATTACATGGCTAAAGATGATGTAAATCAGTAAGTCAATAAGAACAAAACGTGCATAGCTTGGTGTAGAGGGTGCTAGGGGCTGACCCTTACTGATTTACTGATCTATTGCTTTAAGGTACTCGTAAAAAATATAGTTTTTAATAAAATTTCATAAATTTTAGTAAAGTTATTTTTAAAACTTGATAAGTTATAAAAAATAATAATAATAACAAGTCACAGCACTGCTATATTACCTTTTGACCTGGTATAAGGCTTAAATCAGCATGGGATACAAAAAGGCTTATCCTAAATTTAGGACCCTAAATTTAGGCCTACGTAGTATTGCACCACATTTACAGAAAGTCAGTTTGAAATATATTTGACCTGGAAATTAGGCCTAAATCGACCCGGGCTACAAAAGGATTATCCTAAATTTAGACCTAAAGTAGTTATTTCAACACATTGTACAGAGAGAGGTCAGTTTCGTATCTGTAAGGAGTGCGGTTGTTGTGTTTTTCGTGGTGGATTGTCAATGTACATAGATAATAAATATATATAATATATAATAAAGAAAATCCGAATTATTTAAATAATCTTCGAAATTTTTTGATAAAATTTTTTGGATAGGATAATGTAAGGGAATAATTTGTTTAGTTTTAAAATAAGAACTTAGAAAGATTTTAACAAAATACATGTTATGTTAGCAGAGAGAAGAACTTATTTTGTTATTTTAATACTTATTACATGGCTAAAGATGATGTAAGCAGTAAGTCAATAGAACAAAACGTGGCATATGCTTGGTGTAGAGGGGTGCTAGGGCTGACCTTACTGTTTAACTGATTATTGCTTTTAAGGTAGGTTTATTTTTTGTTTTTGAATGATATGTCATAAAATTCTAATAAAAATTCTTTTAAAAACTTGAATATTTAAAAAATAATAAAAAAAAAAAATTAATAACTAATTCCGAGTTTTCTTTGTTAAAAGATAATGATTGATTTATTATAGAAGTTTTAAGAAACTTTGAAAATAATTTTAGTTATATTTGAATGAGTAATATCAAATGTACGTGTTTTATTAAAACATAAAATGTTTTAATAAATTATACGTTATATGGTGTAAGTGAATGTGCGTGTGTGTGTGTGTTGTGTGTGTGTGTGTGTGTGTGGGTGGTGTGTGTGTGTGTGCGTGTGTTTGTAGCATCTGTGTGTGAATGGTAAGTAAACCTGTTGGTGAAGTAAATCTGGTGGTGTCGTAGTAATCTGTGTGTGAGTGTAAGTAAATCTGTGTGTGAGTGTAAGTAAATCTGTGTGAGGTGTAAGTAGATCTGTGTGAGTGTAAGTAATCTGCGTGGTGAAAGTAAGATCTGCGTGGGTAAAGTAAATCTTATGTTGAGTTGTAAGTAAATCTGTGTGGTGTGTGTTGGTGGTGTGTGTGCTGTTGTGTGTGTGTGGTGTGTGTATGTGTGTGTATGTAAGTGTCTATGGTAAAATGTAAGTGTCATAGTGAATGTTTGTAAAGTGTATATGTGTGCCCGCGTGTGTATATAGTGTATAAGTGGTAAGTGTCTTGGTAAATGTAAGTGTCATGAGTGAATGTGTGTTATAAGTGTCATAGTGAAGTTGTATAAGTGTCATAGTGAATTTGTGTATAAGTGTGTGTGTGGTGTGTGTGTGTGTATGTGTGTTCTAAATAATAATAAACAATAGGTCCATGAAGTAAATAACACTTAGTATAATAATAAAATAAAATAAAATAATAAAATAAAGAAATAATAATAAAATAATAAAATATAAAATAATATAAAGATAAATAATAAAATAAATAATGAAATAATAAATGAGTTAAAAAGCAGTAAACCATATGAAGTTAAATGCAGTAAA
This sequence comes from Trachelipus rathkii, assembly GCA_015478945.1. NCBI lineage: Eukaryota > Metazoa > Arthropoda > Malacostraca > Isopoda > Trachelipodidae > Trachelipus > Trachelipus rathkii. Next base: position 29,395 of record JABUQX010052137.1, read on the forward strand.
CCATGAGTTAAAGCAGTAAAACAATAAAGCAGTAAAAGACATGAATTAAAGCAGTAAGCAGTAAAACAAAATCCCGCAATCCCATACTAATCCCCCTTTGGTGTTAGGTAACACCTCTAATGATTTACTGAATTTACTGTTTAAGGTATGTAACGTTAATAAATATATGAGTTAAAGCACGTAAAACATATGAGTTAAAACAGTAACAGCAGAAAGTTAAAGCAGTAAACAGAAAGTTAAAGCAGTAAAGCAGAAAGTTAAAGCAGTAAAGCAGAAAGTAAAAGCAGTAACGCAGAAACGTTAAAAGCAGTAAAGCAGAAAGTTAAAGCAGTAAAACAGAAAGTTAAAAGCAGTACAGCAGTAAAACAAAAGCATACTAATCCCTTAGGTTGTTAGGTTACACCTCTATTGATTACTGATTTACTGCTGTTTAAGGATGTAATGTTTGTGAGTTAAAGCAGTAAAAGCAGAAAGTTAAGCAGTAAAGCAGTAAAGTATATGAGTTAAAGCAGAAAGTTAAAGCAGTAAAACAGAAAGTTAAAGCAGTTAAGCAGTAAAGCAACAAAACAGCATACTAATCCCTTAGGTGTTAGGTAACACCTTCTA